>LOJH01017179.1:8599-20824 GCA_001685095.1 Ellobius talpinus
GTGTGGCTGGCTTTATGTTGAAGTCTTTGATCCATTTGGACTTGAGTTTTGTGCTTGGTGATAGGTATGGATCTATTTTCATTCTCTACATGTTGGTATCCAGTTATGCTAGCACCATTTGTTGAATATCTTTCTTTTTTTCTATTTGATATTTTTTACTTCTTTGTCAAAAATCAGGTGTCCATAGGTGTGTGGATGGATATTTGGGTCTTTGATTAAGTTCCATTGGCCCTCCTTTCTGTTTTTATGCCAATACCAGGCTGTTTTCAGTACAGTAGCTCTGTAATAGACTTTGAAGTCAGTAACTGTGATGCCTCTGGAAGTTCCTTTATTGTACAGGATTGTTTTGGCTATCCTGTATTTTTTGTTTTCCATATGAAGTTGAGTATTTTTTTTGAGGTCTGTGAAGAATTTTGCTGGGATTTTGATGGGCATTGTATTGAATCTGTAGATTGCTGTTGGTAAGATTGCCATTTTTACTATGTTAATTCTACCCACCCAATATCATGGGAGACCTTTCCATCTTCTGGTTTCTTCTCCAATTTCTTTCTTCAAAGATTTAAAAGTTCTCATTATACAAGTCTTCTACTTGTTTGGTTAGAGTTGCTCCAACATTCTCTAAAGAATCAAACATTTTGGGAATTTGATGGTGGTAGCAGCAATAAAAATCATGGGTTTACTGGCATAAAATTTGTGTGTATGTGGGGGTGAGAGAGGAGTTTATATCAGTTAAAGCCAGAGGAAAAACAGATTGTATGATGGCAGTTATTGTAAAGTTTCAAAAGTGTGGGCTATATTTCATTAGTAAAATGTTACTCATATATTTAATTTAGAATCACATAATTTTAAATTAGAGATTTATTAAGTAGTAAGGACATTACTTTTCCTGTGATACTCCATATGAATAATATCTTCACTAATGTTTATAATTATAATAGCACCTCAAAAATAAATAGGTTCTTAGTTTTGAGTTTTAACCTGTATTTATGATGACTTTATACTGATACCCAATGCAACCATCCCTAAACAAAACAAATTTTCGCATGTACTTGGGATGGAAATTGAACTCATTTTGAAAGTGAGTCAATATTTTCTCTGTGTTCATTTGTGTGATGTGTGTTTTGCATGCATGCGTGTGTGTGTGTTTTGGGGTGTGTGTGAACATGTGTGTGCACGTGTATCGGGCAGTCCAAGCTTTCTACTAGAAGGCTTCCTTGGTCATTCTTGTGAACTGAGGCAGGGTCTTACTGAACCTGGAGCTTATCCTTTTAGATTGCCAGCTTGCATTGAGGTTCTTCAAGCCCCTCTGCCCCGTGTGGGTCACCAGACTTGCCTAGCTTTAATGTATGTTCTGAATATCTGAACTCTAATCCTTATGCTTGCATGGTAGACACTTCTTAGCCCACAATTTATTTCTGTTTGAACACCCAGTGACTCAGCATAAAACACGGAGTAAAAGTGAATAATTACTGCACTTGCTCCTGTCCAAGCATATTTGTAATTTGTAAACCTATTTATCTTCAAAAATGAGTTTAGAATAAACTTTAAATGAGCAACCATGCTCAAAGGAATAAACACCTTTGAGGATCTCTTAACACACTTTTGTCTTGCACCGTCTTTTCACATGTCCACCAACTTTTGCAACACCAGGACATGCTTCTTCATATGGTGGTGATTTCTGTTTCTCTTTTATTTTTTGTCATTTTACAGCATCTTTCTGACAACCATGGGAGATACTAAGTTCACTGAAATGTGTGGCACCACTTATATAACCCCAACATTAAGTTTAAAAAAAAGAAACTTCAATCATAAATTGTTTTGTGAAAAATGTTTTTAATCTTTTTATTCTCAATGAATTTATGATACACTTAAAGTATATTTATATTTATGTGTATGTGTGGTTGTGAAATGCATTGTGTGTGTGTGTGTGTGTCTTTCCACACCAAAAGAGTCAGTTACCTGTAGCTGGAGTAACAGGTGATTGGGATAACCTGCCACAAATATCAAGACTAGCTTTAGGTTCATTACCATCTAAGGTTATGGTGTTACTTTGAAGAGCAAAGAGAGTAGATAATCCATCGGATACCTTATCTTTGACATCAGTTATTAATATGTGTATGCACAAAATGAAGCACACCAGAGGCAAAGGCTGAAGCTGTTGGTACGCTAGCTCAAATGAATGTTCCTTCTTCTCACAGGAGCGATCTCCTGCTTACCTTCCCAGGACACGCATTTTGTCTGCTTTTCTTAATAGTGGGTCCAAACTGTTCCTTCACAGACCATAACTTTCCACTCATAGTCTGTGTGTTTTAGGTGATAACAACACCAGATCACATCTTTAATGATAGACATACAATCCAACTGCTGGATGGTTGACCCAGTAAATCCCTCAGTCACAGCGAATGCTGCGGAACCAGGAGTAACAGTTTGGCCATATCTATCAATGACCTATGATAGGAGGTTGGTTGTTATACTGAGCTTTCTCAGATTCCATGTGACATGGAATCCTAGAACATTTACAGGATGTGGCAGTAGTTCAGCGGGAAACATCTGCTTAGGAAAGCTGACACAAGACAAAGAATTGCATGGGAGATGGCAGGATGAAGCACAAAGCAGACACTCATCCAAATCTGGATCCTTGTAGCTAGCTACTGAAAACTTCTCTTTTGAATTATTCCAGTTACATTGTCAACAAACTCTTCTTTCTCTTTTAAAGATAATTCTAATTGTATTTTTTATTACTTAAAGCCAAACTAACAAAATCCAAACTGTTCCTATAAAAATGATCAGGTCATAGACTTCACATTTATGATGGGACTACCACCTTACTGTCCTAGGAAGGAGGAGATGGGCGTGAAAGACGATATGTGCTTGGGGAGGAAGGGATGAGATTCAGTAAATTCAATTACGCGAAGGAACTCTGAGTCATATCACGAGTAAGTTATTAACCTTGTTCTTTTCTTAAGAGGACTTTTACCCTGAAAGAACAGCACAACACCACAGGGCCATGAGCTAAACAAAAACTGGGTTATTATTGACATGTGAAGGAAAATGAATGACTACACAGCCTTCACTAAAGAGAACATGCAAGACTTATTGGTGATTTTCAGCTAAGGTGTGCTGAGGTCAATCCAGGGAGTAAATCCTTTCAGAGTCTTCTCTACCTGAACCACAGAGGCAATCCCACAGTGAGTGTGCTTTCTGGAGAATTTTAGGGGCTACCACAAAGAAAGCTTCCTAGTGGGTAGAGAGACTCTATCTCCAAAATCCATAGCAAACCAAAATGAAAACTCACAGAAAGTAAGTTGTAAGAAAGACAAATATATTTTTTAAAAAATTTCTGACAATTAAAATGAGGAAATACATAAAATAAAGTGGACATTGAAACCAAGAGGAGTACACTAAAGCTTATCTTTAAAAGAAAAGAATTGGGTCCAAAGTATGCAAACATTCTTGATTGTCATAAGAAATATACATGAATATGTTGATTTGTGTTGGTGGCAGAGTTTAGTTTTACTAATTAAAATGTTTTATATATTCCAAATTTATTTGGAATAGGAATATAATTTTTAAAATTTATGCCATGAAGTCTTAGTTTTTAAAACTATTAATAAAAAATAAAATTATTTATTTTAATTTTGAGACTCTAATTCCATAGTTTTCTCCTTCCCTTTCCTCCCTTCAAACTCTCTCATGTACCCCTCCTTGCTTTTGTCAAATTGTTGACCTCTTTATTTCTGTAAATTATTGTTACATACATGTATGAGTTTTACATATATGTTCCTAATTATATAAATCAAACCAACTCAGTCTGTATAATATTACTTGAATGTATGTTTTCATTTGTATGTATGTGACCATTTGGTATTGGCTAAGAGATTGGGGGCTCCTCCTTGGGGAAAATGATTTCTCCTGCTCTCAGCATTCCTTAGTTGCCTGTAGTTCTTTTTTTTTTCATTCTTTACGTAGAGTTGTGATCTCATAGGCTTCCCTCTCCTCTTTGGCATGTGTCACCTTGTTAAGCTCTTGTTTAGGAAGTTCTACTTTTAACTGTATCTGTAAAGACATGAAGTTATCTTCCTCACAGCCCACTTTAAACACTTTCTGATACTTCCAGTCTGTTAGTGATGCAGAGACAAGGAATTCAGAGAATAATGTCAATCAAGAGGAGAATCAACGAACCCAAAAAGGCTGTACAGTTGTGTAACCCTTCACTGCTTAGTGTGGCTAAGAAACCAGCAGCATTGGGCTCACTGGAGGCCTTCAGATCTGCTCAAACTCTGGTCCTATTTTAGCCCTGTGGAATTAGATCTCTGTTTTAATGAGATCCCTCAAGTGCCTAGTGAAACACGCACTTGGAGACCATGGAGGCAGAACTCTGGACTTTGGGGAATTTTGTTGTCCTGTTCATGCTGCCCGAGGGGTTCCATTGTTGGACAAGTAAATTACGTCAGAGCTGTATACTTTTTTCATATGTTTTAGATTTATAATTGAGGGTGATCATGTCTCAAATGTCTCTCTGTGCCAACAACCTTATTTCAGTGCTCATAATATCACATTATACACCTTGGAAGATTGCTCGATAGAATCTTACTTGCAATCATTTCACTCCTTCACTGCCCCGTTAAATGAAGGCCTAAAGACAAGGCAAAGCAAAGGGACCTAGCTGTAAAAGAAGTTGCCTCTAAACTAGCATGCTGGTTAATCTCCCAGACCCACTACTCTGTAATTCTATCCTTACCTTTTTCTTATTCCAGGGTGATATCTTTCTGCTTTGTTGTGTTTTCCTTTGTTTTAGTCCCTACCTGAACACAAGGTCAGGGGCTATTGGCAACTGGCATAATGGGTAATTACACCCCTATTTGGTCAAGGATGTAAGTTAAGGAATAAATCAGGGCCTTAAGGGTTCAGTTGGTGCCACTCCTGGTTATTAGATGTGTGTCACTGAGCAAAGTTCTGATCAAAGCCACTGGGAGAGACTGAGGGGACATGGAACGTGCTCTCCTCTAATTACTGGGCTGCCAACTAAGGAAGTTCGTAATAAAATGCCGTTAACTACCAGCCTTCCCGATCACTGAAGCAAGAGTGTGGAAAGATTATTTTTATCAAGAGACAATTTGAAGAAAAATCCTCCACATTAAACCATTTTTTTCTTTTCCACCCTTGATCAAATGCATTGGGTACATGCATGGAACCCTAAAACAATAACACAACAACAAGAAAACAGAACAGAACAAAAACAACCATGGAACACTCAATTTGTCTAGTTTATCAGAGGGTTAATAAACTTTAGTTATTTGTTTATGGATTGATTTTCTTACATTTTGATTTTTTTTGAGGTAAGGTGTAATCTTGGTTGAGCTCAAATTTGTGGTAGTTCTCCTGTGTACTGAGATTAAAGACATGTGCCACCCAACCTGGTCAAAATTTATCCTTTGAAAACATTCAAATATGCTCCTCTAAAAGGTTTTGTATAACCTGACCAATTTTCTTTTAAATACATATTTGTGAAGAAACTAAATGCAACTGTGTTAATTTTCAAATGTGGTCATTACCAACGAACTTTATCTTGGGGGTCAACTATCCCAATCTGTCATATGACTTGGAAGCATTTCTCCACAGATTCCTCCGTTCACCTATGACCTTCCTTCAGTTGGCAAAATTCTGCTTTGATGCATCTCTACCCCTTCAAAACTGCAGGAGGGTAGATGGAATGGTCGCTTTATATTACACTGTGTTTATTGTCTCAAATATAGTGGAATGTTGCCATATAGCCTAGATACCCACTCAGACCCACATGTAGAAGTTTTATGTATCAAGCCGGTAATGGTGACTTGCATAGCACAGCTGAATTGCAATGGTGACTGCCATTCTGTACTTCCATGTATGCAAATACTGGTCCCAGCTATGACTGTCTCCTTTATTAACCTTATGAAGGAAATCATCTAAATTATAATTGGTCTTTGCCATTTAAGGCTTACTTGTGAGTTATGGTGGGATTTCTATGGCTTAGAATGATATATTTCCTTTATAAAGAAAAAATACATCAAAGATATATACAGAGCCAATTTCTTTGTTTTCATGCTCTGACTTAAAGTTGTAGGGACCCATGAACAACAAATAAACCAGAATGCAAAAATGGATTACCTCAAACAACTACCCACAAATGTGTTTATTCATGTAGATCTATTGTAAAAGGCTTGGCTTAAAAAATATTGCCCTAAGTAGAAAACCAAATAATACTGATTTTAACTTAGCTTAACACTCGGTTCATTTCAGCACACAAGCTTGGAGTTCGATGGGACTGCAATTTATCAGCAACAGAAGTAAAAACATTGTGTATGCTGAAATCCCACTTTGATTTCACAAAGTTGATTTATTGCAGGGCAATTAAATGACGGCATCAGTTTCCGGAAGGCTGAAGCTGCAATTTGACACATGCAGCTGCATCATCTGATGACTGCACCTCTTAATTCTCCCTGCATTATCTTAACCGTTGTTGGTTTGAACATCCAGAGGGCAGTGCATGCTGTTGAATACCATGGAAAGTTTTTATAGCTGAGAAACAAGCTTCTACTCCTTCCTACCATGGGGGATGACAAGGGCGCAAGAAGCTCGCTACATAGCAACTACAATGGTGTGATATTATTAAACACACATGTGAAAATTGATGTTTGCAATTACGTCAGAATATGCTCTTGTTCGTGATCCATCCAACAGATCCTGTTGATCACTCATCGTCTGCTTTGATATTCAGGTTTCTCTCCTTTATTTGTCAAGATTGATTTAAGAAGAAATAACAGGGCTGTCAGGACGGCTTGGCGGGTAGAACCATATGCCGTTCAAGATTAGAGATTTGAATTCACACCCTGGAGCCATGTAAAGGTGGAAGCAGAGACCCAGATGGACAAGGATATTCTCTGGCTCCTGCTCCGTGGCATACGCTTCCATCATGAAAACATGTAGAATGATGAATGAATGAGAAACAACAAATAGAAGTTGCACTTCATTCCTGGCTTTGCTGCAGCCTGTGTCATTGGTGGTTGTGGATAGTAGAGTGTTGTGCCTCAGGACTCCATACTTGTGGTTTGCATCCATGGGTTCAATTTAGAAAGTAGAAAATATTTAGAAAAAGAAAGCACAGCAACTGGAGGCTGAATGGGTGTTTCAGTGACTAACAGAATTCATTGATCTTCTAGAGAACCCGAGTTTGGTTCTAGTCATCCATATTGGGCAGCTCACAACTTTCTGCAACTCCAAGTGACCCAAGGAATCTGAACCCCTCTTCTCACGTCTACTGGAATCTCAGCAAGTGGTACACATAAATATACTCAGACAAACACGCACATACACTCAGTCACACATACACACACATACACACCAAAAAACTAATTAAATCTTTAAAAAAGAAAAATAATATGTATTTACTGAAAACATTGGTTTTTTGTCTTTTTTCCCTAAATGATGCAGTATAATAGCTATTTATATATTTGTATGTAATACATATTATAAGTAGTTTAGAGGTGATATAAAATTTATAGGAAGCTCTGCAAAGGTCACATGTAAATATTGTATTGTTTTTTATAAGACACTTGAGCCTCTGTGGATTTTGGTATGTTTGGGGACTTGGAATAAATTCCCAGTTGACTCCAAGGGTTAGCTATCTATGTCTTGAATAAAAGAACTTCATTCTTCTATTGAAGAGAATAATTGCCACCATTAAATGGTGACTACCAGGAGCACAATTCCTCAGGCTACCAGAAGAATGTGGAGTGTGGAAGAGTCATGGGGTTAGGTCGTCAAGGGGCCGGGCTAATGTTCAGCCAGTTGCTAGCCCTATGATCTTGAGTCAACCATTTCAGCTTGGTACATCTGCCTTCCATCTGGGTGATGGAGATGAGTCATATCCCCTTCTTATAATGAGCATGAGAATCAGGATGCACTCAGGGCTCAACATTTTGCACAGAATCAAAAAATAGCAATCATTTCTGTTATGTAGGAGATCGAGGGAGTATCCCTCAAGCAACACAATCTTTGAAGCCTGGCATATATAGGCTCTGAAATATGCCCTTACAAAAGGCTTTAATATTAAAAATGCTTAAATATCAGAAATATAATTTTCCCAGTTCATTTTTTCCATTTTGTTAGTTTTACTTTTATGCATTAAGCATCTTAAACTTTTTGAAATTGAACTGCCTATGCTGTGGGATCAAAATACCCACTCTCTAATGGACTGTGCTTGTAGACAAATCAGGGAGTAGAAATAAAGATTAAAATCTCTAAGTTATGAACTCACAGGCGACTTACGAGGTTACTTTATTGAGGAAGTCAAATAGAAGAAAAATTGTTTCTTGATCCTGTTGCTGAGGGGAAAAATGTGGAAGATATTTAAATTGTGATTACTCTAAATGCTTCTCCTAGCACATATTTATGAGTCAGAAACTTCGTGTGTAACATGAGTCAGGGAAATCAAGTATATCCCTGTATTTAGTATTGTTCAAACAGGGCTATTTGTTCACATCCTAAAGAACGAATTGCTAGTTTAAAAAGACATGCATTTCTTTGATACAAATGGTAAGCAGAGCCATAAAATTCTTATGTGCAAAACTGAAAAATAGATTATGATGTCAGAATATTCTGTTTTAAATTAAAAGTAATTATAGAGGTATTTCTCCGTTTGTACAAATCAGTTATAATCTTTACATGTCTTCTTGGCATTTCTAGATAGATGCTACTGATGTCGTATTTGTACATTTAACAATACTGGGTAGCTTAAATTTTCCTTGTTATATCTTTAAACACCAAGGCACAGACTTAATCTCAGAGTCCCATATAATTTCAACTAGAAGAAAATACATGCTTGGCCCTGAAGCAATGTGAAAATATGTTTTATGATAACATAAATGGTATATCTTAGTTCTTTAAAAATGTCAGTGATAAAGACAAATCACTCTGAATCTCCATTCTTTGTAGACCATGTCACATTTCAGAAGAACTAATATGCGTGGGAGTGAATGTCTTAATTTGGGCCATCATCATAATCTACTAAACTGGGTACATAGCAGGTAGACTGTCATGAATCACTGAGAAGAAACATGAAAAGGGGGAATTATTTAATTTTAAATTGAGTTTATAGACTTAGCTTTGAGACAGGCCATGGCTGTTTTGCTGTATGGCTCCTCAAATGAGAACAGCTAATGTGCATTGCATCACCAAATTATTATCAACCCCCCAAAGACCTTCAGAATAAACAAGTTAATCCCATTGGTGAATGAGAATGTATCTTTCCATCATGAGTCTGCAATAAGAGAGGAAAGAAAGAAGACAGGAACCATGAAGAAAAGAATGAAGACGAGACAGAATTTCATTATGCATTCACTAAGAGGCAGTTCATGGTAAATGACTAGAACACAGTAAGACATTTTAAAGAAAGAAACGACAGCTAATGAGGGTTCATCCCATTGCAGGCCACATGTTAGCATTTATAATTTTCAAATAAGCTATGATTCTCAAATAAGTAATTTGGCAGAGCCACTTTGCTTAAAATGAAAATTCATTCTTGGAACATGGATATTAAACTGCTCTTATATTTTATGTCTAAAAATTTTAAAATGACACAAATAAGTTCCTTGAGTACCATTGTCATTTACAGTTAACATCTGTAGCTATTACATTTTGAATATTTAGCATAAAGATGTTTGTGTGTGTTATACATTTTGATGACTGTAGTTGTGGGCAAGGTACTGCTCGTATGAAAATGAACGCAGAGCATGACAGATGGTACTTAATTCAGGTTGAGAATGGATTTAACTTAGCTTTTGTGACAAGAGATGTAAAGAGTTAAAGACAAGAAAAGATATGAGCTAAAATAATAATAGTAATAAAGAAGCCCAGGGGAAGGCAGGGTTTGCTAGGAACTGCTAACAAATAAGAGGGAACCTGGGAATGCTCTGGAAGGAGATAACTTGGTGGATTATCTTCTCAATGCTTGAACTCTGCCGCGGATGACTCTCAGATTCACTGGAAAAGTAAGTATCCAAGTCACCAGCCCCAAAGAGAATGTGCGAGATCAGATCTAAAGGAAGGCAGAAAGACACCGAAAGGTTAGCTCAATGCAGAAGAGAGCTAGACTAGTGCAACCTGAACAGTGCACAGTGTCGGTGCCTATCAGATTTTATTTTGTAAATTGGTAGGGACAGACTTTGATTTTTAGCTGTGTCCTTAAATATCCCTGTAGGCTTATGAGTAGCCTGAAATGAATCACCCTGAAAATAGCTTTTGTATACCCTTTTGTTGTGAAGTTGATATCTTAACAAGGGCCAAAAGCCAGTGTGTTAAAAGAAGCCGTGGAGCCTGACACGAGCAGAAGCAACCAGTGGTGAAAAGGTGAAAGGCCTCTTTCCCTAGACAATGTATTTCCTCTTACGCCACTAAATTCTTAGCCCTACCAAAGAGGCCGGCTACGAGTCTGTCTCTGTCTCTGTCTCTGTCTCTGTCTCTCTCTCTCTCTCTCTGTCTCAGTTAAGAATTATTTTCCATTCTGTGGCTACTGTTTCTGTGTTCCAATTTTATGGTGCTTAGGTGCTTACTAGAAAACAAGTGGAGATATTTGTAGTTGCCAACTACAATTAGGCACAGCTCAGAGAATCCTACGGAAGAGGGAGAGAAAAGATAGTAGAAGCCAGAGGGGTCAAAGACACCACAAGAAAATCCACAGAATCAACAAACCTGGGCTCATGGGGGCTCACAGAAACTGAACCGACAACTATGAAGCCTGCGTGGGACTGACCTTGGCCTCTGCATATATGCTGCTGTTATGTAACATGATGTTATTGCGGGACTCCTGACAGCGGGAACAGGGACTGTCTCTGACTCTGCTGCCAGTTTTTCGGACCCATTCCTTCTACCGTTTTGCCTCATCCAGCTTTAATAGTAGAGGAAGAGCTTAGTCTCACCGCTACTTGTTATACCATGTCTGTCTGACTTCCGTGGAAGGCCCACCTGTGTCTGAAAACCGTGGAGGAGGAGTGGATGGTGGAAGGGGAAAAGGGCAGGTGTGACAGAGAAGTTAGGAGGGGAAGGAGGAGAAACTTTGGTTGGAAGTAAAATGAAAAAGAACCCGCTCTAATATCTTGCTTAAGCAATTTTTTGAAATGAAAAAATGACTTTACTAGTGCCACCTAGTAACTATTAGCCTGTAAAGTAAGACCCTTAAATTTTCTCAGTCCCTCAGGTCCATTGAAAAAACTGAAAAATATCATCTCCTTATGGAGTTAGTCTTCCTTATGGGGTTAGTTTTCTCAGTCCTTTTGGTCCATTCATAGGAACTGAAAAATATTACCTCCTTATGAAGTTAGTCCTCAGATTAACTGCAGTAATCTACACAGCGTTACAGCACCTGAGTCTCAGTAAACAGGTACCAGGTCTGATTTTTATTGTGGGTAATTTATTGAATTCATTATCAAAATATCTTTACTGGACCAGACTGAGAAATATTTAGACTAAATTACTATTGCAAATATGTAAAGTATAAAATAATAAAACAAAATAAATATTTGTTTGGAAAAGAGCTTATTAATGAATCAATTAATCATTTTTTATCATTTCCTTTTTTTAGACAAGGATAGTCTATATTGGTTAGTTTTAAGTGTTGACCTGACACTGCATAGAATCACATGGAAGAGATTCTTAGTGAGGACACGTGTAGATCAGGTTGGCCTCCTGGTTTGTCTTTAGTGAATTTTCTTGATCATTAATTGATACAGCAATACTTAGCACTCATTTCGGGTGGCACCATTCCCTGAGCTGGTCCAGAAGTGTGAAGAGTGAAAAGAAATCTAGTGATCTGCTTGTTTTCTTTCTTCTCTTCACTGTGGATCGATGTGACTGGCTGTTTGACCACCTTCCTTGATTTCCAAGAAACAATAGATTGTAGCATGGAAAAAATCTAAGCCAAATAAACCCTCTCCTCCCTAAGCTTGTTTTTTTTGTTTAGGTATTTTATCACAAGCACAGAAGTGATGCTAGATCAGGGTCTTTTGTAGCTCTGAATGGTCCTAGGATTATAGGAGCAGTACAAGGTTTAGCTTCAGAATTATTTCTTAAGATCCTGACTTGGAATGCACAATTGAAGATTTTCATTGGAATTTAGTGTCCCTAGGTGTGAAAGAGTGCTTGGACTCCTAACCCTAACCCTAACCCTAACCCTAACCCTAACCCTAACCC
>LOJH01017180.1:5344-22408 GCA_001685095.1 Ellobius talpinus
CTCTTCTGGCCTGCAGGCATACACACAGAATGTTGTATACATAATAAATAAATATTAAAAAAAAACCCAAATCATGTGGCCAGGAGATAGATGGCTAACGTTATGAGCATTCGCTGCTCTTGCAGAGAACCTAGGTTCAATTCCTAGCACCCACATGGTGGCTCAAAATGTGAGGCCATCTTCTTGTCTCCAAAGAAAGTATGCACGTGGTAGACATAAAAATGCAGATGCATTAAAGGTGGTGGCATACACATTTAATCCCAGCACTCAGGAGGCAGAGGCAAGTGAATTTCTTTGAGTTCAAGGCCAGCCTGGTCTACAAGAGCTAGTTCCAAGACAGCTAGGACTGCAGAGAAACCCTGTTTCAAACAAAACAAAACCCCAAAACACTGACTAAATACACATATAAATTAATTCAAATAAAATCAAAACAGAAAACAAGGCCAGGCATGGTAGGGCATGCCCCAAATCAGAACTTGGGAGGCAAAGGCAGAATCTCTAAGCTCCAGGTTACAGAAATTCCGTCTCTAATCAAAACAAAACCCAATCAGAACAGTTGCCTAAGTATCAGGCAAACATTTTACAAGTATTCTGTTACTCAGACTTTAACAGAAATTTACACACCTGTAAATTTGATCCCTGTCTTGAGCAGCTCTCCATCCACCTCCTCCTCCACCACCTCCTCTGTAAAAACAGAAAAATTGTTTTTAGTTAAAACAATTGCTACAAGAATGGACAAAACCCTGTTTTGAAGTTAATGTGTTAAAGAGTTCTTCCTGAATGGCATGGCTGCTCAATAGACTTCTCAGTCCCAAGTGCTACTTAACACACTAATGCTTAAAAGGGAAAAATGCCATTTTGTTAAAATTCTGAACATCAAATATTAAACTTAGTTCTACAGACAATGGTATAATGAACAATCTTCAACAAGAAAATCTCATTTACAAAAAGTAAATACACGGTCTAGTTAAACAGAGGTTTCTGCTAAAGGCTTAGAATTACTTGTTGGTGACTGTTGCCTTGATACTTTAACCACCTGAATTAAATACCCAGAACCCAAGTAAGAGCCAAAGATTGACCTCCATACATGTATAAAGTCAAGTCTCATCTTTGTATTAGCACACCAAGTTTAATGTCTCATTTGTATTTAACAATTAGGCAAGCATCCAACTAGATAGCAAATTAGATGTAGGTCTAAAGTTTTGGTTTAAATTGCAGCTATTTCTTACTGTTTTAAAATTTTAGGTGTTTTGTGCTGCTGTAAATGAAGTGTGAATGAACTCCTACACAGCTTACCTGTATGACCTGCTGTAATAGTCCCGGTCATCATAACCACGATCATATCCTCTGTCATAATAATCGCGGCGGCGTGAGCTGCCACTGTGAACAACAACATAACCTTTAATAATTCAAGTAATCTCCCTCATTTGTTGGCCACAACTTTTGCTATTAAAATTTGATCCTGGTAGTTAACAAACCTCTTTTAAGTATTATTACTTAAATTTTTTTCTATACACTTCTTATCACTATTATCCATGTTTTCTTTTTCCTTGTTAAACTATTCAGATATGTATATCCATATGTATGTAATCTTGTCTTAGAGGCACACAAATCCAACGACTTTCTATAAAATTGTTGGGTATATTGGCACACATCTTTAATTCTAGTACCAAGGCGGCAAAAGTCTGTGAGATTGACGTCAGCCAGGGCTTTCTGGTGAGATCCTGCCTTTTCTTTTCCTTTTCTCTGGAGGTGAGGGATTTGGGAGTGGGGGGATGGGGGACAGGAATTCTCTGTGTAGTCCTGGTTCTTCTCGAATTCAGAGATGCCCTGCCTTCCAAATGCTGTGATTAAAGGCATTTGCCACCACTACTGGGCTGAGAACCTGCCTTTAAAAGGTTGTTCTGCCCTCCACATATGCCACCTGTCTATGTGCTCACCCAAACGCTCATATAAATACAAAATATTAACTGGGTGACAACACTTACAACACAACTCACATAAAGATGGAAGGAGAGAACGCATGTCTTTTAACATCTGCCAAATGACCCCCCCATTTTGTTTTAAATAATCTTATTTAGAGGTTTCTGAGATGGCTCAATACATAGGTATGAGGTCTTGAATAGGCCCTCATCACCCAAAGTATGGTGACAGGAAGGTCAGAGACTCTGTAGCTAGTTAGCAACCTCTGGATTGATACATTGTCTCAAAGTCTAAAATGATACCTAAGAATCAGAACCCAGTCTTTTTAAGATAAGCACCAGACAGCAACTGATAAACATTCACAAAAAAATTATTTTTTGATAAAAAGATATCAAATGACTAAATGGAACATCAATACCAACCTATCCCCCCAACCCCCAGGCTCAAACACCAGGAACAGAAAAATTCTAAAGCCATAGATTAGGAAGCTGCACAATGGTACAGCTTGAACATGACTCAACTCACGAGTGAACCATAGTTATGTGCACTAGTAAACATCCTAGCATGCATAAGAAAGAAGTTCCTTCCCAGGTCCCACCCCTACTCAAGGAACTAGATACAGCTGGAGAAGTTGGTTTTCAAGTAGTGTGACAATCATACAGCAGATGGCTACACACCCATGAAGCATGAGTGTACTAACTGGACTGAGTGCACTGAAAGAAGGGGGGGCATAAAAATGGTAAAGGGAGGTCCGTGGAGGAGTTGGAAGTGACATTAAGAGCAAAGTGGCTAGGTAATGGAACTTACAGCCTGGCAATTGAGATAATCTCCAGAACCCATGTAAAAGTGTAAGAAAGGAACAGATGCCACAAAGATGTCCTCTAAACCTTACTCGCATGTGGGTGTACAGGCACACAATATTATTTAAAGGAATTTCTTCTAAAAAGATATCAAGAGATTGATGGGGAAAAGACGGAGGAAGACAGCCAACATGCGCCTCTAGAGCATTCAAGTACCCAACCACACACACAAATATAAAGAAGGTAAACTTACTAAGTAGGTCTCCCCATGTAAATTCCTGGTGTTGGGGTATGGGGCCTTTTTGTTATAGAGAAATCGACCCTAATTCGACGTCCATCAAGCTCCATTCCATTGGCACGTTCTTTAGCCTTCAAAAGATACATAAATTGTTATATACATCCTGAATAATTGTCTCTAATCTTATAGCTATCTTACAGACTAAAGGGACTTTCCATCCAGTTTCCTAATATTTTTATAGAAGTTTGGCCAGAAAAAAAACTAAATTAAATGGGTTACTCCCTCTACTACAAATTCACTTGCTAAAAGTAGCCACAAAAATAAAAAAGGATAAACACCATAGCAGCCTACATGACCCACAGTATACGTAATACAACTACCTACAAATTTAGGTGAACTTAGCTAATCCATTGGTCTCTAACATCCTAAGAGTTGGGATCACACACATACATCACACCATTTATGAAACCCAAATTCCAATGTCTATACTTGCTGAGCACAGTCCAAATGCTCTTCTTTACCTATGGCCATTTGGTATGGGAAGAAATAAAAACAAATTTGTTTATATTCTATGATTCAAAATGCCTGTTGTGGGAGCCAAACATCTCTAAAAAGCAGCCTGGATCTATTATTAGTCACACATACCCCCACCTAAAATGAGCATGGACTGAAGTTCACAGCATTGGCTGCTTTTCAAGACCTATATTCAATTCCCAACACCCAAACTAGGAGTCATCACAACTGTCTGTAGATCAAGTTCCAGGGGATCCAGTGCCCTCTGCTGGCTTTCACAGGCAGTGCATACATAGTAAAAAGACATTCATGTACGCAAACACCCACACGTACAAACTTAAAATCTAAAATACATGTACTTTTAGAAAATAGCTCAGTGTATTATTCTTTGCCAAAATATCTTCAGGGTTTACTTTTTATAACAACACAGCATTACAGAAAAAGCAAGTGTTTGGAATTTACTTAAAAATGCCTACAGACAGTACCTTCCTGAAGAAAGTACTAAGACGAACCAACCTAAGTCACACGTGCTTGCTTTGTTTTTTTGCAATGTAAGGATGAGAGTAAGTTCAGAACATCACTGAATTCAACATGTTCCAAGCAGAAATTTTTTTAAATTCCTCCAAAGAGCAAAAACTCAAAACTATAGTTGTATGAAAACCAGAAATTGCCTGGTCAATCAGAACAAAAGTACAAGTAGATAGATATTCACTTACTTCCTTGGCATCATCTACATTTTCAAAATATACAAAGGCAAATCCTCTTGAGCGTCTAGACTGCTGGTCATACACAATAGACACATCAGCAATGGGGCCATATTTAGAGAACACTTCTCTAAGGTCTCTTTCTGTGGTGTACAAGCTCAATCCGAACACCCCAAGACAACAGTTGGGGTCAGGATTTGCCTAGAAAACAAACAGATTTTAAAATCTGAAAAATTTCCATAGATCTTAAAGGGGTAGGTGGACAAGGTAAGGATAACTAGAACATAACATAAAAACAATTATTAGGATGATAAATTAGATCAAGCACCACTATATCTTACAAAACACCGTGGCATACAGTGATAACTACAAAGAAGGGTAGGAAATCCCACAAGGGAACTAAATTAAATTCAACCCTAAAACAGAGATTCTGTTCTGGTTTTTGTTGTTGCTTGAGGTTTGGAGCTCAGCTTAGATAATACTCATCAGGGAATAATTTATTCTAAGAAAAAAAATGACAGCCAACACAACAAAAATAAGAACAGCATAATCCCCATCAGCTAGAAGGGAAAAAGATAGGCTGTTTAGTTTAGTCTGGAGCTCATGCGACCCAGGGTGACCAAAATCTCACAGCTATCTTGACTGTGAGATTACACCAGCTAGAATCGCCGAAGAGGGGTATAGTTAAATCCCCCTGGAAATATCCCTCTGCCCATTCTTGGTTGATATACTCTCCCCTTCTGTTCACTGGAAACTTATTCCTGGACTCCTTAGACACAAACCAACTCCTTCAATTGTCCTGACATCTATGTGTACCCCTTAGCACATGCCCCCTCAATCACGCATACACAAATGTAATAAAAAAATAAATAAAACGAACTGGATATAGGAGTCACGCACTCACTCCAACACAAGGGAAGCAGAATCAAGTGGATCTTTTTTGAGATCAACCTGATCTTGATCTACTCAGTGAGTTTTAGGACAGCCACAGTGGCACAACACAGTGAGAGCTTATCTCAAAAATGGAAACAGCCAGGTGGTGGTGGTGCATGCCTTTAATCAACATTTGGGAGGCAGAAGCAGGTCAGCATGGTCTAACAGGGTGAGAGAGCCAAGGCTACATACACAGAGAAACCCTGTCTGTGGGTGGAGGGTAGATGCATAACCATCACTATTAAAGAAGGAAAACAACCAGAATGTCATGTTGTGCATAGCTGTGCAAGGATAGGTTGGAGTAATAACTGGAAATAAGGATGTGCATTATACATCTGCCTGTGGGTTCTGCATTGAAGAATCCAACCAATCTCAGAAGGAAATTAAGTCTTGGTGGGTACAGTAAGGGGGTCACAACTACAGTGAGACCTCCCTCCCATCTAACTAGCAGCATATGTTAACAACTGCTTACAGAACATTTATGTTTTGTTGAGTATTTTAAAAGTAATCACATATAAAATTTAAATGCAAACTAAGCACATTAGTAATGTTACTAAAAAATGGGGGTGATGGTGCCAAGACTTCAAACTAAAGATGAAGCAAACAGTAAGCTTCATAAATTTGTGGGCTTTTTCATTAATTCTTCTTAATGTCTAGCAATTGAAACAGACAAGGGGAACTGTATCACATATTAAGTGATTATAGACAAACATACATGAAACCCAAGAAAGTGCAACAAATTACTTTAGCAGCTATCATTAGTAAAATAAGTTTATAAACACGTTACAAGCATTCCAGTCATACATTAAGGAACTTAAAATGTCTTCTGGCTGGGAAGGGACCTCGGTTTGATCTGCCTCGTGTACATAATAACCTGGGTTCAGTCCATAGCACTTCAGAAAATTTTTCCATCTTACCCGATTCCCAACATGACGCCTTCGAGTGGACATGGGAGAATGGCTGTGGCTGTGCCGCCTGCGATAATCTCGGCTGTAAGACCTGCTCCGAGATCGTCTATGGGAGCGGGATCGTGATCGTGACCTTGTATAATGCCTTCTAGAACTTCTTCTGGATCTAGACCTGCAAGATAGAACTTGAGGTTATGTCTAAATAACAGAAAAAAATAGATAACCTTTCAATTCTTTTATTACTCTATTCTAGAAGTTATTACCCTATCTAATCATTTTTATTTTGTTAAGCAACCAAAGTCAAGAACAGGATCCCTCATTATTTTTTCCTAAATAACATTAAGAAAAATTTAAAGTTAAGGATATTTAAAGTTCTGAAAACTGGACCGTACTACACATTTGGTTTGTGCATGCCTTTTTTAACCTTTTATCCTCTATTTCTATATTTCCTATTATGTCAACTTATTCAATTTGGCCAATTACCAAAAGCCACTACATTTATCTCTTAATCAGGCAGTGGCTGCCTGTGCCTTCAATCCCAGCACTTGGGAGGCAGAGGCAGGTGGATCTCAACCCTGCCTTTAAAAAAAAAGAAAAAAAAAAGAAAGAAGATGGCTCAGTAGTTAGGAGCACTCGCTGCTCTTCCAGAACCCACATGGTAGCCAGCTCACAACTGTAACTCCAAGATCTGACACCCTAACACAGACATTCATGCAGGCAAAACATCAATGCACAAAGAAAATAATTAAGTTCGTGGCTTTTGAGTAAAGTAAAACATAAAGGGGTCACCAAACTCAGAATGCACTGACAGATGAAGTACTGGTGCTATAAGCAGCCAAGTTCAAAAGTTAAGCATAATCTACTCAAATCAGCAAAAGATCTGAACCCTGACCCCAGAAACCCAGGTTGTTTTAGTCTTCTGGTTCCCATTTCTAATATCAGCATTAAATAGAACAATAAATGAACAACATATCCTTTCCTTAGCTTAACAAGTCACACTAATTTCAGAGCAGAGTTAACAGAAGGAGATTTCAAAATAGTCTTTCTTACCTAGATTCAGATCTGGACCGTGACTTTGATCTAGAACGCCTTGAATCTTCCTTGGAGCGAGACCTTGCAGGGGTGTGCCGCGCAGATTTCCCGGATCCGTGAGCACTTCCACTTCTGGAAGCAGAACGGGATTCCTACACGCAGATGTCAAAAGTTTTAATTTGTATACTTTTTGAGAAGCTTTAAAAATAAATAAGCTTCTGTGAGATAAATGGCCAAGGAGAACAAACCTCTTCCAAAGATAAGAAAACATATGTGATGGCAGGAATTGAGTATACCTGGTATAATAGTTTCATTGCTTCAACTTACATCAATTAGTTCTTCCACAAGAATTATCTAACTCCACTCCCCTAAAAGGTGTCAAAGTCAGATTGTTTAAAGAACTACCCAAGTATTACATTTGGGAATATTACTACATAGAGTGGGAAAGAACTTTAGTTAACTATGAAGCCTACTCTACTCCAGTCAAGCAACAATCAAAACAAAACCCCATAAAATTTATTTAACTTCATGTTATGGTTTGTTGAATGAGGGGCAACAATAGTTAAGGATAATCTTGCGTTTCAAGCTTGGAAGGTAGGAAAAAAATCTAAAAGACTAGCTAATGGACAGGAAAAGGCTAAGATAGTTTTCAATGTATGTTGAGACCTCTCACAAAACTCAAGAGCAAACAAAAGGAACTAAGAACAAAAGCAAGACAGCAAATTGCTAAGAGCAGAAAAGGTGCCAAAGATCCACAGCTTTCTTGGCTACAATGGCAAGAGCCATGGCAAAATAAAAAAGACCAAGAAAAAAGCAGAAACAATATGTAAAAGGCACATTAAAACAAAGATAAAACCAGAAACTCCCATCCCAGGAAAATGTCTGTAGATGCCTAGGCAAATACCACGGACTCCATTTATTAAATGGGAAGAGACAGTGCTCATTCCCCAGACAACTAAGCTTTCACTATGACAAAACCTTTTAAGGCAAAAATGAAAGGCATAGTCTAGTCAATTGTTCTTCTTAAGATACAGCCACAACCACTAAAAAGAAAGCAAAGCAAGGGCACGAATCTCAAATCACTTCCAAGTATTTTAGAATCCAGACTATGATTTACATACATTTAGAGCATTTGACAATTTAGAGCATTCCTCCTCAATGCTCAGGACACAAAATATGCATTTTATATACAACATAGAAGGGAGGGAACCTCAAGTAAACAGATGAAGACAACTGCAAGAATGAGCAGCTTTCCAGGCCCCAAATAATCTAGAAAATACTTCAAGGACACACAAAGCATGGTTGTGATTTAACATGTGACAGATAACTTACCTCTCTACCAGAACTTCATCCCCCAAGGAATAGCTATAGATTAAAATAAGCCACGTGTGACTCAGCTGCCTTTAACACCACAATACAGTTTAGGATTCACTGCTTGTGGTGGGGAGACTACCCCAATTAACCAGCCAATGGATCTCAGTATCTAATGTTCAAGCAAAATGTTCAGCAAGGCAATTTACACCTCACTTTCTTCTTGGTCAAAAACAAAAAACAAAAAAAAAACCAAACTTACAGTGTAGCTTTTGTCATCTTTACTATAGGGAAAGGCTAATCTACAAGAGAAAACAGAGGCAAGGAACTAGAAAGTTAATAAAAATGCATTTATTCAAATTCTATAAGAATACCTTACAGAACAATTAGAAGCTTTAACGAAAACAAAATGAAAAATTTTGCCAGAAGAGAATATCACTGCCACACGGCACATTAAAAAAAAAAAAATCACTGTAAGGTAAATTTGTCTACGAATAAAAGTAGAAAATAAAAGTAGAAAACAAAAATTCCTGGGGGGCTGGAGAGATGGCTCAGCGGGTTAAGAGCACTGGCAGCTCTTCTGAGGTACTAAGTTCAATTCCCACAACCACATGGTGGCTCACAAACATCCTATATATAATCCTGATGCCCACTTTTGGCATGTAGGTGTACATGCAGATAGAGTACCAGATACATAAATCCTCAAAAGACTGTTGCTTCTTTTTAACCAGTTTTATTCCAAACTGGGATGCCTGTCTGCTAAGAGAACAGAAATTTCTAGAATGGGAAATTAGATGAGGAAAACTTCTTCTTAAAAGTCTAGTAGACTAAGGTGTCTCAACAGATGGCTCGGAAAGTTCCCAAGACTTTTTTTTTTCAACTCAACCTCCAAATCTAATAGGCTATGTCCCACATGTACCTTTTGAGCAACAATTTCTTAGATTAAAAATGAGTGGAAACACAAAAGATCCCCTTTGCCTGTATACTGGCTCTCGGGCTAGCTGGGGGGGGGGCCTGGGAAAGAACCCATAAACTACCTCTAAAAACTTTGCCACCTAATCCTTTGTTAGTTAAATCCTTCCAGTTACCTTAAAGCACAAACAATTCTATAAAACCAGCCAGGAAAGTCCTTTACAACTCTGAGTGACAAAGCCATATAGAACTCTACAAAAAGAACTATACCGTGGATGGCCAATGCAGAAAAGCATCAACAATGACAGAAATTCTCCCCCAAAAAATGTCCTCAAATCTTAGTCATTTTAACTAATGCACAACCAATATATAAGGAACAGGTCAAGTTCAAAAACAAAATCTCAAGCAGCCTGTAGCTCCTCTTATATTGAGAGCAGCATCTCAGAAGTATTAAATCTTTCCTTACAGTAGCTCATAATACGCAGTCCTAAACAGCTTTTAGCTTGTGTTAGGCACCCTAATCCTAAAAAGCAAAAATACATGTAAGTTTAATTAAGCCTCACAAACTCAATGTCAGAAGTTAAATCTATGATTCTTTGGCAAAGTAATCTTCCCTGTATTGCAAGTAAAATTTCAACCCCCATTTCAGCCCTGTTTTCCCTGTCAACAGGACTTAAAAGCACCCTCAACATCCATAGGAGACACCTTCTGAAAAGGAAAACAAAAAAAAAGACAGATGGGAAACTTTGCTAACATCAACAAATGTATCCACTTGGACCATATGGAAATTCAAATCCCCTTTAAGCTTAAGTAGTAACATAAAATTGACATTATTTATTATCTGACAATTAGTTTTACAAAGCAACAAACTATCTGCTATAAATGAAAACTATTCTCCTAGCAAGATACAGAAACAAGGAAAGAAGCACAAGTAAAAAGCACTGACAATAGGCTAAAGTATACCAACAACACATGCATCCTTCATGAAAGGGCATTTAAATAATTTTCTCCAATAGCTCTAACGAGCTGACAACACTCAGAATAAAAGTTGTCATTATTTCAAGATGATAACCTTTAATATTCTGCATGGAGCAGGCAATTATTGGTTGTCTGCTATTGGTTATGGGTACTTGTTATTAACATGCTATCATCTAACTATAATCTGTCAAAACACAGAAAAGAATTGAGTTGGTTTTTTGTCAGTTGAGGCAGCACACACACTAGAAGAAAACCATGTTTACTTTAAGATCATTATAATGAACTAAGGATAGGAGGAAAGGCAACAAAGTAGCAGCAACCACTGCACTTTGAATTAGCTATCATACTTGCATGACCCATCTAAGGGAAGCTACTATACTTAAGCAAAACCCCTTATAATTCAGTTGGAACAGGCATGCAACAGAATATACAGAACATCCATATTTGGCTCATGTAGATCTCAACATTAGGACTTAAGTGGTTATAGCTTTCCACCAATATGTGGAAACCTAATCCTTTCATTACAATAAAACAACCATGTTAGATGTTTTGCTTGCATTTTTAGGGTTTAGTCCCATTACCACCCTGGTGACAGTCTTGAAATTTTTCCAGTAGAAAATATTCTAGTATACACTGTTCAGTATCAAAGCAGAAACCATCAGTGCATTTTAAGAGTCCAAAGGGTGGTTAAGTAACAGACCACCAGTTCCAACTCATACCCACTCATGCCTCAGAACCAGCAGAGTATAATAGGTGAAAAGTCTAAGGGAAGATGGGAGGCCAAGTAGTATTCCCCAGTGGATTAGCAACTGCATCCTGCTATTTGACTACAAATAGTTATTTTTAAAGAATTGCATTTCCATCATTTGACTAAGCAGTTAAAATAAGAATTACCTAATTTAAACGATTCACTTGGAAGTCACTTCTTTACCCTGTATATATTTTCTTCTATTAAACAAATAATGCATGCATGTTTAGCAAAATATACAGGGACACATAAACAGACTAGTAATTACTTAGCGTAGTGCTTTCTGATTCCAGATTACTTCTTATCTTAACTTCATTTTTATTTCTTTTCTTCATTCTTCCGTTTCAAATTCTGACTTCTTTCATCTTCCCCACTTCACACAAATTGCTCAATATTCTACAAGTGGGACTTCTGGTCTGATAATTAGCATGCATTCTTTCTTTTATTTTTTCAAATTTCAGCTTCACTTATTCCTGAGCTTCAAATACTCATTTATAAAACTTGTCAAATGACGACTTCCGCATTTTCCTTCTTCAACATTAACCTTAATAGAAAAAGAACAGGATGAAGAATATTTTAAAACTCTAGGATAAAATCCAGTGCCAAAACTGAAACTAGAAAAAAAAATCCCTTTTGTAGTTTTGGATTTAAAAAAATACTAAAATATGCAGCTCAAAAAACTGAAACTACATAGTTTCCTGTTGGTATATGGTAATCATTTCTATATTCCAAATAAATTCATCATGCTTAACATGAATGTGAAGTGCGCCACTGAACATTTACTGTTCATTAAACAATTTTTACAAATTGTAATCACAATTCACACTTCTTATTGTATTCAAGAGAAAATGCTAAGTGTCAAAAGCACATCTCTAGTCAAAAAGTGACACATTTCAATACAAAAGTGCAAGAAAGAAAAGCATGGACAACTCATCTGCACAATGACAAAGGCTGGGTTGAACGTTTACAGTACTGTGACTTGCCTAGATAAGAAATGCATAATTCCACATTACTGTTTACTTGAAAGAACATTGTTAGACAATGTCAGCAAACCTGACAACTGAATCTGTCCAACCCACCCTTGAAAACTCTATTAGTTTAATTACTAAATTTAGAACTAAAATCCTGATATTAAATAAAATTACCTACTACATGCCAACAGCTATAAAGAAAAGTAGAGCAAACTTGATTCCAACAGTGGTTATGTCCAAAGAATTCTGTTGTCAAGTTTTCCCCTCTATTAGCAAAACATCAGTCTTCTGGATGTCCAAAGGAGAGAACTTACTTGAAAGGTGGCAAATTATGAGAAAATTATGGCTAACCTCCTCAAATTATTAAAAAGGCCCACTTTAGCAGATTAGTGAAGTTTAATTCTAATACTGGGACACTAAGTAAAATACTATCCAGGTAAAACAATCTAGCTTTCCTTGTTACCCTGCTAAAATATTTCTGAATGCTCTTTTACTGTCTATTTGCTCTTACATTTTCTTCTGGTTTCAAAGAGGGGAGAACAAAGAAAAATTTCCTTTAAAAAAGACAAGTCTTTATTCTATTGTTGGCATAGGCAACCATGGGTATAGAAGTATCTTTTCCAAGGATAAGCCTGATTTCCAGCCTAATTTTACTGTTTGTTTAATCTGGGGACATTTTAGAATGGCTATTTAAGGGAGTCACAGTAATTGGTTTTCTTGTAAGATTCATCACTAAAATGTAATGGGAAATGTTTACTGGCAGCACGAATGTAATCATGGAATCAGAATGCCCAAGCAGGTTTCCTTAGTGCCTGGCCTCCCTAAAGGTTATTTATGTATAGATAGATACAGGGCTTAGATTCAGAAGACAGCTTTAGTAGGTACCAGAACTTTTCAACATTAAGGCCACTTTGGTACTGCTTCATTCATTACCACTTTCTAATCTTTCTCCTATATACTAAGAACAAAACCACTGCTAGACAATTTGTATTAACTCAGCTAAACTCAAGCAACTACTTCATAAAACTACAAGATCAACTACTGGGTCAACATACATTTGGTTAAAAAAAGCATACTTAGAAAAATCCCCACATCACAGGGGGGAATAGTTTAATAACTGGCAATGAATGAAATGAGCAAAGAAAAACTACACCTTGTTACAGAAAAGGTCAACACTAAAATGGATTAAGGACTTTTTTTGGAGACAGGGTTTCAATATAGCCCAGAATGGACTCTATATTGCCAAAGGATGATGGCCTTCACCTCCCAAATGCTGAGATTACAGGAAAGTGTCCTCTAAGGGAAATGCTGAAGAAAATTTCTGAAGGGTTGAAGGGCGAGAACCTGACATAATTACACCAGCTGTAAAGTCGATGCTTTTTGTAATCCTGCAAAAATACCAAACCCTTAAATTTCTTTTGATCACATTTTCCATCACAAGCACATATATATGCATTTTTTTCTGAAATTTCTATTATCTAAGCAAAAATTTTATTGTCGGGCTCCCCCAAACATGAAAATCTATACCAATTAATAACCTAAAAATAGCCTCCAAAATCAGTTCAAAAGTGATTTGAGAATTTGCTGTTATCAATTTTGACCTGACACTAAAAAAGTTAACACTAAATGATGACAACAACTAACTCTATATGGCCCACATCCTACAATAACCCATGTAAAAAAGTACTCATTCCTAAAATAATCACTATACCTTATTAGAAAACAACAGCTATGTCCAAATCAACAAAACAACGCTGGACACATACACTAGAGCGCTAATCACTGACTTGGCCAAATTATGAAGTTTGAAAGCATTCATGTTTATCGTGTAGGTTTGGGGCTTTACTGAAAAGGAAAAAGGCTATACAAGACAAATTCCATTAACACTTCTCTCAGTATCTGAACTCCCTCCCCTTTAAGCTTTCAAGGAAACCAGTACTTACCTTGTAAAAACCATTTGTAATTTCATCTTAGAAGTACCACTTTCTATTTTGATAATATTCACAATATTAAGCATTCTTATTTAAGTCAATGAAAATGATTCAACAAGAGACTTGAAAAAACTAGGTGACTTTCTTAAACTTAATTCAACCCTTCATTAATGAAAATTACGTGTAAAGGCTACAATTACTTGAGAAATAGAAGTTTTGGCTTTAAAAACCTGAATTTAGAGTTAAGGGATAACCACAAGGAATACACAAAGACATCACGGGATTGCTTAAGAAGAGGAAAAAAAGCAGAATCTGAGAAGCAATTTGGTGGGGTAGTATCCAGAAGTTGCTCCTTGTTTAGGTTCCAAACATACTAAACTTCAGGACTCACGTGCATAATCTCAAAGAGGTAAGAATTTTAAACTAAGTAGAAGATCAAAATTCACAAGTCTCACACCCTATACTAGGAACACTATTGGGGTCTTAAATATTAACCTTATACTTCTACTAAAGAGTGGCCCGTTTTTCCTCCAAAGAAAAGGTCCTTTACAAAATGAGCAATTAAAAAAAAAAGTACTGGAAGAAATGAGTTTTCAAGCCAACTTTAAAATTGGCAAAAAAATCAAATCCAAAAACCCCAAATCCTACAAGTAACAAAGGATAAGGAACACACTCTGCAAAAGAGCTAAAATGCTAACATTCATCCAATAAACTTGTGACCAAACCAAGCACAATTTATTTCACACACCTTAGGAAAGAAACATCTTTGGAAGGGGTGTGAGTGAATCCTGAAGTGAGTGTCCACATGAAGACAAATAATCACTGACATTCCAGGTAGCTTAAAAGATTTATACTGTGCACATTAAAACAGCTTGTGTCTATGGGCCTAGAAGTCAATGAAACTTATTTCCACGTTTCCAGAGATGATTGGTTATACCAGGCATATCCAAGACAATTTACCTTAAACATTTTTCACACTTGGAAGGTGAACAAATCAGATTTGGCCAAGCTACTTTGCAGTTATGTCAGTGAATGAAATGCAGGGGACTTGAGCTACCTTGCATTATGTTTGTGTTATGAGCTTTACATGGCTGGCAAGTTCTCTTACCAAGTTATACAACCAGTCCTTAAACTACCCCTTATTCCTTGGGGAAAAATATTTAGTCTTGCTAAGTAATTCAGGATTATACTGAATCTGGATCCAGGACAAGTAGCCAGTATTTACAAACCTGTAACATTCTGCCCTGCT
Source organism: Ellobius talpinus (assembly GCA_001685095.1). Classification (NCBI taxonomy): domain Eukaryota; kingdom Metazoa; phylum Chordata; class Mammalia; order Rodentia; family Cricetidae; genus Ellobius; species Ellobius talpinus. The sequence continues at coordinate 20,496 of LOJH01017180.1, forward strand.
TACCTTGCAGTGTTTTTGTCTCTGAACTTTTTTTGGCAAGCCTTGAGTTTAAGTGTTTCCAATTATCCCAAGATTCCAATCGGAGAGCAAAAAACACCAAGGAAAATGTGTATGTGTGTAAGTATAGGGCTGAAGAATTGGAACAGCGCTTAAGAGCACCTACTGCTCTTTAGGAGAACGGAGGTTTGCTTCCCAGCATCCAAACCAGGTGGCTCACAATCCGCATTTGGACATTTGTACATGTGGTCCACACAAAAACAGGACTTATGCACGCACACACACATGAAAAAGTTAAGTATTCTACAATTTCCAAGTTTAGAAACACAGAAAGTCATTTTTTTCTCCAATTAAATAAGGACTGCCGGGTGTGGATGGTTCACACCTTAAACCGTAACACTAGCTAGGGAGGCAGAGGCAGGCAGTGGCTGAGGTCAAGACCAGACTGCTCTATACATAGCAAGTCCCAGGACAGTCAGGGACACAGAGTGACCCTACCTCAAATAAATACTCAAAAACCATCTTGTTAGTAGAAATAGAAATAACACTTCATATTAACAGGGGAAACAATTTCCCAGCTCTTTCAAAATGGTACCCATTCTTCAATCGCTTTCTACGGGGAGCAATATATACGAAAGCTAATTTGAAAATTTTCCATGGACATGATGTATACCTATTTAATCCCAAAACAACAACAAAATACTTGCTTTTAATTCTAAACACAGACTAATTTATCATACATGCCAACTTCGGGAGGCAAGACCTCATGGCATTGTGTGGAAGGAGAGAAGTTCGAAAGGAATTAAAACAAAACGGAGTCTGGGTTTATAGCGCAGTAGTAAACGAGTGCCTGTCACGCGGGCCCAGGCTCCATTTCCATTATCAGGAAAAAACAAAGCATAATTCCCCCCTCGTTTCTTTCCTTGGGAAAGCTTTAAAATGACAAGGCACAAACTGGTAACATGGGACTTAAAATGACCTTGGGATAAGAGGCTCAGCTTGGTAAAGGTCTGATCAGTACTAAAAGAAAAGACCTGATCAGTTCAAGCTACTCTGCCTTGGTTCCGAGTTTACCATGTGGGAGGCCTACTGTCAAGACCTTTAAAAGTTTACTAACATACTTAGCCGACTACAAGCAAAGTATGATCTACTCCTGTAAACTTTGTGAAAAAAATGTTAAGTCCCGGGGCGGAAAACAACTGCTCTTATGGCGCTTCTAAGCAGAAGTTTTCTTTTTTTTTAACACTATACTAACAAAGACTAAGCGGAGTTTTCAAACTGCAATTACTCTCGCTCACTAAGTCATGAAACGCCTTCCTATCTTGCTGGGATAATAATACTCTACCGCCACAGCACATGCGCTTTGTGTAAACTCTGGGAACGGGTCTAATCCAGGCCCGTTAGATACAATCTCATCTACCTCCACCGTATTACACCCTTAGGAGGGGGAAGCTTAAAAAATAAAATACGTGATCCCCAGAGCTACCAGCGCCGTGGATTGTCGCCACCGACCGCTCCTTCCCAATTCCGCACAACCATTCTAATGACCTTGGCGTTCTGCTCCAGCTCAGGCTCCGACCACGAAAAAACCGGCCTAGCACAAAGCCAACGGAGCCCCCGACGCCCCTCCGCCGTTTCCGTGCCCAGAGACCCCGGAGCGGCTCGCTCTCCGCCACCCGCTCGGCTCCCACGCCCACGTGAATCCTCCGCGCTTCCTCCTGCAGCCCCGGGAGAGGCGGCAGGGCCGGGCCGCTAGGACCCGCGGCGGCTCCGCCATTTTGTGCTTCTGGCAGCGCGCCCAACCCGCGAGCCCAAGATGGCTGCGGCGCGGCTTCGCAGGAGCGCAAAGGCGAAATTAGATCCCGCTCCCATCCCCCACCGCCGAGGGGACGCCGCGGCCATTTTTGATCTCCCCC
>LOJH01017182.1:0-22407 GCA_001685095.1 Ellobius talpinus
GGGAGGAGGGGAGGAGGTGGAAATTTTTAATAATAATAAAAAAATGGAAAAAATCCCAAATGCCTCCTCTTTCATCTGTGCTACAGTGGCCGCCTTTCATTACTCTCAATTTTTTCTTCATATTCCCACATTTTCTTTGTTTATTCTGTTTGTCCAGCTTGTAGTGTTTTCTCTGTTGTCTGTTTACTCAAATCTTTTTCCTCTTTCTCTATATGGGCTTCCCTCTTATTTTTGGCTCAATTCAATAACTTACATTTTTCTTTACATACTATACTATAACATATGTCATTTTTCTGTACAAAGAAAAAAGTACTTTCTAAAATGTATGTTTAAAACACCATAGTATTTGTTATCTGGTTTATCATTCTCATACTGTTTGTACCTAGATTGGTTCTCATGTGTTTTTGTCATAAAATATGGAGAAACTATTCATATACTAGTATTTAAATTTATTTATTTAACTTACATAAACTGTAAGGGTCTTGGTTTATATTTCCAACTTCTAGGAAATGTGTACCCATGACCATTTTCCTAATAACCTATCCAATTGCATTTTGCACTGATTTGGTTCTTATTAATTTTTTATTACATCGGTGAGTGTGTATGTGTGTGTGCCAGTATGTATGTACCAGTGTGAATATGAGTAGCCAGAGACAACATATCTTCAGTCCTCTTTTTACTGCCCTGTGTGTTTCAGGGGATGAGCTCACTCATGTTGTCAGGTTTGACAGCAAGTGCCTTCTGAGGCATCTCATTGGATCTGTACCTTATTATTTTAAGATTTAAGGAAGAAAGAAGATACCAAGAGGAATACTATTTCATTAGAAGCCCTATGTGAATCTTAGATAAAGTGGTAACAATGGTAGAGCAATATAGAGATATTTGCAGCAAAGCACATGTTTCTCAATGATGTTTTCTAAGTAAAATGCACTCTGAGTCCACACCACTTAAGGCGGTGAGAAGTTCTGCATCATCTGACAGTATAGATTACATCCTCCTCTATTGACCGTACCAAAGGCCTGGGATTTATTTGAGGAAGGGCTGGAGCCTTTGGTTCTGCTCTATGATGGCCATCACCGCATCTGCTGTAGTCACTGCTGTCATAGTAATTCAGCTCTGGAGCCAACGTAATTCATGTGAATGGAGTATTTATTAATCATGCTCTGCCACCTCCTGCTTATGCTGATTGATCACCCACTTTCTCCAGCTTGGAAATGAGTGGCTCATAGAATTGCCAGGATGAAATGATTAAAAGCACCCAAGCACCCAAGGTGGCAGTGATGCCCTGCAGGACCTGCACCTGTTGTCTGCGGTTAGTCATTGCCACCATTACCACCACAACTACAGCAACATTCTTGCAGCATGTTCTTGTTCCGTACTGTTTTTTTTTAATTCAGCAGCACAGTTATTCTCCTGGCATGTTTTCACAGTACTACTGTGCTTTCTTGCTTGCTTGTCTGATTGTAACTATCTTTGAATATTAAGTAGCTATAGAGATGTCCTATAACAAAACAGAAAATAAGAGATAGTGAGTATGAAATAAGTATAGTCTTAGCCATTCAGTTTAAAGACAAAGCAGCAAAGAATTGAGAATCTAAAAGTGGTGCACAATGCTGCCAAGATAGTGCAGAAGGAAAGGTTAATTGGGGGTACCTCCTTCCTCTTCTGGAGAATAAAGACAGCTGGTTATCAAGTATAAAGCTTGCATCTTATTATTATTATTATGAAGGATGAAGTTAACTGTAATGAAAGAGCTAAGAACAGAGATCATTACCAAAGTTGCCTGTTGGAAGGAGGCATGGGTTAGGAGGCACTGTGATGGTGGATAAGGTGGATCAACATACGCCTCCCTACATTGTTCAATTTTAAAACTTGTCGTCATTTACTCGATAAAAATAATGTAAAAAGTCCTTAGAGTGAATGGAATGTCCAAAGATCTAGAGAGGAATTTTGTATTTGCTTGGTTATAGCAGTTCTTCAGAAGGTTTCCATCTGCATCAGAATTGGCTTCTCATGAAGCTCGGAGACAGGTATGGCTTGCTAGAGAGATAAGAACAGAAGCCTATTCACCACAGATAGAGTTCTGAGGACAGATTCTAACCAAAACAACTTAGAACAAAAACAATTCCACCCCAGTGTATCTCAGTGGGCCAGTGAGTCATTAAGGTTATTTAAAGAGACAAATACACCGCTAAAAATCCCAAGCCCGCATGGGTGACATTGCATTCCTGTTCAACATTCAGGTAACTCTATCAAAGAACGTCTCCTAACTTATAGCAATTATTTACTGTTTACACGTGACCTTGGTAGGGTCCTTTTGAATTTTGTGACTTTATGCATTCTGTATATTTCCTGAGAATTGTTTTACTTCATAAGCCCTTGAGTTTTATACTACCCTTCTCCCTCCAGAAGGGCATGTTTCAATATAGGGTAAACAACTACATAGCATATGCTTGCCAACTACTAATTTCAATGTGTTTTAAAAAACATAACACACATACGATTTAAAGAAGTCACTCTTGTTTTACAAACACGAACAATTTCAAATTTAGAGCTCTATAATATTAGCTCCCAACATTTTACCGTATGTAAATCAGCAGAATTATACCTTGTGCTGTTGATTTCCATGCTGCTCCTACAGAATATGCATAAACGTAGAGGAAGCCACAGGCCTGTGTGCAGAAGGGCATACTGAGAAGAAGGTGGGGTGCAATGCATGTGTCAGTAAAATCACATATTGCAAGTCTTCATGGAGAAACTTATTCATATTTATTAAAATCTATATCCAAGTAGAGTTTTCTGTGCCAGTGTTCAAGGTACATCAAAATGTGCTCTTTCTATTTTTGTTATCGTATACTGAGGCTAGACTCTGAGATACATTCTCATTTGTCACAAACAACAAGCTTGGTTCTCACCTACTTGGAAGGGATTTCAATTATTATTATCATTGTGAGAGCACTGTAGTGATTTCTGCTCATGATGCCTAATCTCTAGTTGTTTCTCATTCTCTCTGCAAAAATGCAGATCAGCCTAAATTCACTCACTCGCCTGGTACTGGATTAAGAAATCAGACAATGGGTCAAGAAAACAGGATTGTTTCAAAGCTGAGTTTCTTATGTGAAGTGTCTCTATTTCCCCTCTGGACATTCCCCTCCCTTTTGTTTATCCAACACTCTATGCATGTCTTATTCCTATTTCATCAAGTTTATTATTGGCACATGTGTCTGTCATAAATTCTTAGACATATGTCAATTTGTCTTTTTAAGTATGTGCTTATTCTTTTTCATTTGTGCATGTGCAGGAGTACACATATGTGCAGGAGGCTATGTATGTGTATGTATGAATATGGAGGTTAGAAGTCACACTTGGGCGTCATTCCTCAAGTGAAAATGGACACTAAAAAGAATTCCCACACTAGCTATGAATTGAGTATAAGAAGGGGTTATTTATTTAGGGGAAGACGTACAGATCACAGTCCTCTGCACAAACGGGGAACAGAAACTGAGTCCAGCAACTGGAAGAGAGAGTGAGAGTGCACTTTACCTCAGCATTATAAGTATAAGAGACCACACCCAAGTGGGCTGGTATCTTAAAGGCTATTGGCTGAAGAAGTTCCTACAGCAGCTTCCCCTTTTATTTAAATAAGAGTGTTCCAAACCCAATACAAAACTATATACAGTAAGAACAATGTCAAGTAAGAAACATATGCTAAATGTTTCAAAAATTATCCTATCATAAGGAGTCTAAGTCTTGTATTAGAAATAGCTTGGCCAAGGCATGAGAGGAAAGACTAGGACTATCTAGTCTTCAACCCCATTGAAGGCCTGAGAATAAATTAGGACTCTGTTGACCGGAGACACAATTGGTCCTGGAAGCACCTATTTATTCCCGAAAGAACGTTGAGCACCGAAGGCCACTTGGAGTTTGTTTTCTTATTTGCAAAACTGGCCTTTGGCAAAGAACTGCCCATGCCTCAAACACTGACAAAATGTGCAGTGTCTGGACAGGACAAGCTGGATACAAGAAAAAAGACTTGCCAAGACAGGGTAAGACAGTTCTGAAAATTTTTCTGCCTCTGAAAATAGTCTGTCAGTTATTCTAGACCTTAGCCAAAGTTGGTCGACTGGTATCTCCTAGTAGGCTGAGAATTATTATATTAAGCACTATGAAGGCAAATTTTTCTCTGTCCTTTTCTTGTAAAGGTATAGTGAAGAAACTATTTTTTTAAATCCATAAGTATAAGAGGCCATCCTTTTGGTAATAGGGAAGGCAGAGGACTTCCAGACTGTAGAGGGCTCATAGATTGAATTACCATGTTGACAGCTCTTAGATCTGTCACCATTCTCCATTTTCTAGATTTCTTTTTAACAACAAATACAGGATAATTCTAAGGGCTCGTTGATTCTTCAATATGGTGAACATCTAGTTGCTCCTGTATCAGCTGTTCTAAAGACTGCAGTTTTTATTCTATTAAAGGCCATTGTTTAACCCATATTGGTTTCTCAGTTAACTATTTAAATGTAGGGCTGTTGGTACTGAAAAGTTTTTACAGCCCAACAAATGTCTCAATCAATGCAATAATCCAAATCAGACCAGATTAAAGTGAATTAGAAAAATTCCAGATTTAATGGATGCCAGTGCTCCCACGAGGCCTTCCACCCCCACCCCTCACTCCAGGGATGGAGATGAGAAGAAAAACCAGGAAAACTACAGAGAGGGGAAAGGAAGACCAGAAATACCACATGTTCATTCTCTGGGGGCAGTCTAAACAACCTGTGGGAGTGGTTTTGACCCTTTCTGGGGAGGGGGTCACCATTTGGCAGGCTTTTCAGAGGTAGAGTCTGAACTGTGGCAACTCCCAGGGGAGCATGCTTAAAATGGAGCTTTCCACCAAACATTCTACTTCTCTTGCCTCTATTCCTCTACTGCTGGGATTACAGATAAGCATTCCCACCCCCAAATATATGTGAATGTTTTGTAGATGTATTCATAGGGCCTGGGTTCTACAACTCTGCATGTTGATTGGTTATGGCTCTCTGTAGTGGTCTCTGTTTGTTGCCAAGAGAAGTTTCCTGGATCAAAGGAAACTTATCTGACTACTACTACTTTAAGTATACACTTAAAAGTGAACAAATTTTTATAGATTGTTGCTAGGAATTGAGCTGGCTTAGTGAAATAGTGGTTGCAGATTCTCCTCCGTGATGTTACTGGCAGAGTAGTTAGGTTGTCAATACCAAACACCTCACCAACATGACTGCTCAAATAAGAGCTGAACAAGAAGGACATCAATGAACTCACCAAACTGCATGGGGGAAAAGCCCATAAGGCCTCAACCCCACAGAAAGAACTACAGACAACTGAGTAAAGCTGAAAGTGGAAGTGGCCTACCGCAGGGAAGAGTAGGCCAATTGATTATCCAGTGCAAGTGATCAGCCCTAAAACCATGTACAAATAACATTATATGGCTTCAACAGGTTATATTTGGGAATATTTGTGTATATATGCCCTTGTGGTACGATTGAGCATCCTTTGGGTATATATCCAAAAGCAATATTGCTGGATCTTGAGGTAGATTGTTTCCCTATTTTATGAGAAATCACCACACTCATTTCCAAAGTGGCTGTATAAGTTTGCACTCCCACCAGCACTGAAGAAACATTCCCCTTACCCCATATCCTCTCCAGCATAAGCTGTCATAACTATGTTCATATCAGTATTATTTGTAATAGCCAGAACCTGGAAACAACTTAGATGCCTCTCAACTGAAGAATGGATAAAGAAAATGTGGTATATTTACACAATGGAATACTACACAGAAGTAAAGAATAATGACATCTTGCAATTTGCAGGCAAATGGATGGATCTAGAAAAAAACATTGAGTAAAGTAACCCAGACTCAGAAAGACAAATATATTATACACTCATTCATACATGGCTTCTGGCTATAAAGCAAAGGATAACTAGCCTACAGTTCACAACCCCAGAGAACCTAGATGACAAAGATGACCCTAAGAGAGACATACATGATCAAATCGTCATGGGAAGTAGAAAAGAACAAGATCACCTGAGTAAACTAAAAGTGTGGGGATTATGAGAGAGGGTAGAAGGGCAGGGGAAGGTAGGGAGAGGAGCAGAGCAGAGAAAATGTATTGATCAATAAAAACAATAAACAAAGCAAAAAACAAATGCATATCTGCATACAGTGACAACTGGTGAAGAAGAGAGGCTATACATATAAAGGACAGTGGGGAGGGCTTCATGGGAGGGTTTGGATGTAGGAAAAGGAAGAGAGAAATGTTATAATTAAAATATAGTTTCAAAAATAAAAAGGAAAAGTGTATGCTAAGTAACATGCTGTATCCACTTGGTCTTTTCATCTACTACACTTTCTGCTTTCACATTGCACATCACCTAGACCTTTTGTTGACTTTTGTCCCCCAGTACCTTTCCTACCTCTTATTGTTTTTCCACACACATATAAGTATTTGGGAAAATATCAAAGAATTTTGACTAGTGGCTCTCTTGAAGTAATCATAATTTTTTTGTCCTTTAGAATAGCTTGACAAAGCCTGTTTTATTTATTGTTTTCTTCCTTGTGGTTTGAGAATGATTAGATTTTGTTGGGGATTTTAGGCTTTCAGCATTTTGAATGAAGGACAGGGGTTATGCTGTTTTGGAAAATACCTAACAAAACTATTATAAAAGATGACAAGGTTAAGAATGGTTATGATTATAATATACATAATTCAGGTGACCTCAGAAACTTGAAGCACTGAAAATGAATAGATCTAATTTTAGGTTAATTATGAATTGAGAAGGGCATTTTATACTTAAATGTTAATGCACTTAATTCCCAAAGTTTTTGGCATCTTTAATTTTAACATTATCGTTCTGAAAAATATGAAGGAAAACATAAAAAAATTCTAATATCATTTTATGTGCTAATGATACTTCTGCAAATAAAATTTTCATTGTAATAGAAGGACATTCTCTATATTATTCATGATTCATGTCTATATTATTATTATATATTTTTGTGATTCTTGGTTAAGAATAATGTATCCATATGTAATGATTTTGGCTTTCCCATTTTAGTGATAGTTATTTGCCACTATTTTTCAATAAGTCAGGATCAGAAAACCTTTTAGGGAGAATAACATTTTCTAATACATGTAGTTGAAATTGCTTTAATTAGGTCCAAGCTAGATGCCTAAATAATGACAGACACTGTGGCAGGCCAAACTGAAAGACAGATGGATTTCTTACATTGCCAATACTAGTAAATTGTACTAAACATGTCCTCTCATCTTTCCCATTAAAAGTCTTTATTCATAAGATGTTCTTTCTTCAGTAGGTAAAATTCATACACCAGGGCTCTGTTAGATAAGAAACCAATTTCTTGATGTCTTGATTCACAGAGAATACGAGCAAAAAAAGTAACAAAGAGCCGTATCATTGGTTGTTGGCTCCTGTGCCTCTGGATCACTTTTGGTCGCCAAAGGTCATCCCAGAGAACATATATCACCTTGCCTTCTGATATCTCTTCATAGCCTGTTAAGTAGGAATATTTATTTATTTATCTCAGTTGTGTCCCAAATACAATTCCCTGCAGTAATTTAAAATAAATTTCTTTAGTGTTTCTATGCATATTCTCTACTTAATTCTACATGTAGGGCTGAGTGAAAAGGGATAGTTGTGTCACTGAAAGCCTGGCCACATTGAAAGCCAAGTATATATATGTTTATTCCTGGACCAGTTGTGATACTATCTGTCCATGAGCTAACTCTGGGAAATGTGAGCTGGTGTGTTCCAAAGTGGACTGGTAGCTGCCACTCTCTTATGTCACATCTAACAGATGTGTCATGCAAGCCTCTAAAGAAACAGAGTCCCCTTAACTTCCATGGTCAACAAAATTCAACAGAGACACGAGTTAAAGACACATGTTCCTTTGAAGTAAGCAAAAAATGAAGGTGTGATTCTCAAGAGAAAATACAGAGACAGCTTCTCCACAGTGCTATGACTTTTCAAACAGTGTCTGAAAACACAGCCTGCACGTGACAAATGAGAAAAGCTGTGGCAAGAGGCAAAGATTACACTGCAAGTTTTACAATATAACAGGAGGCTCTCTCAGTGGAGGGTATCAAGAATTCTTTATACCCTGCTCCTTTGCCCTTTCTTCAACTGTTTCAAAACCAAATTACGTTTTTAGGTCAGATTCATAATGTGTTGAACTTAGAATGCCACTGTCTGCAAAGTCAGTCATCCCGGGCTATGCTTTGGCGTGGCCAGTCATGCTCTGCATCCAACTATTTGTGTTCACCCAAGCCTAGAAACTGTTTACCTTATACAGTTTTGCTGCCATAATTTGTAGATAAAACTATGTAAGCATTCAAAACTGGAATGAAAATCTGGAGAAAGAGGTCGTTTAAATAGATTATTTGGATATATTGTAAATACAGGCTCACGGTGTGCATTTCCATCCCATCTGTTCTCAACAGTCTAGTCAGTCTGGAAGGCTTAATTCACTATTTATGTATAGTGTCTCTCCTGGAAATAGACTTCATCCCTCTGTCTATTCCATTGCATGGATGTTAGGGAAATTGAGGGCATAGTGCTCTAATTTCCCATCTGGCAATTCCTTTTCTTGTAGTTCTAAAATATCCTGGTACTTATTTCATTATTGTAGGCTCTGAATGCAAAGAATTTCAATATTCACGTAGAAACAACATCTTCTTTTCCTTCTGTTTGTGTTTCCTTTGTAAAAGGTGGCTGAGTATAGAACTCTAGCAATCAGATATCATCACGAGGCACATATGTGTTTAAAAGTATTTACGTGGCATTTTAGAAACCAGTCTCTATTATTCTGTGGTGTCAAGAATCATATTCATATCTTCTACTTGAAAACTGATGATGCTTAAAATAAATCAGTTGTATATTTAGATAAACTTTTCTTCTGTAATTTGTTTTAGAAATGGATACATATATGAAAGTATGTCAAATTTTGAGTCATTAGACTCAAATTTTTTTATGGAGAAATTAAGTTGTCAAATGTGCTTAAAATAGTCCATAAATCTATTCACTTGGTTAATATAAAAATCTCTAATATTGTACAATATGCTAAGCATTCCCTGTACCATCTCTTTTTTTCTTCAACCTACAAGGAAGTATTTACTGGAATAAGTATGCCAGCCTCAATTACTGAACCCTGGGTGATTTTTCACTTAATCGACTACTTAGTATGTCAGCTAACTCTGACCTGGGACAGTTATGGGTTCCTGTCCTTATAAAATGAAAGAACAGTTTAAAAAACACAAAAAGATATTGTTTCCATTGGAGAAAAGACAAGCAGACTGTTGTCTTTGTAGGCCCTTCCTTCTTTTCCTTCAGTGAGAATAAGAAGCTGCCCAAGTGACTGTTGTCCACATGAAGTTGCTGCCATTATTTGCTGGTCCTGAACTCAGGTGAGGCGTGGACACGCATATATTTTTCACATGTAAGAGCCAAGATCACTTTGTGATGCTCATGACAAAATACGGAGATAAAATGACTTATCTCCATTATTGCTTCCCTGGGAAAAAAAGCATAAACATGTGCCATAAATTCTTGGTGTTTACACTCACAGTTGACCTTTTCAGTGGCCCTCTGTGAGTAATGTCTTTTGAGGGAGCTCTGAATGTAAAGATAGGTGATTTATAGGGCGCAAAACCCGGGATCCCGGTTAAGTATTTGGAAGCCATTTATCAACTCTATTACACTTTCCCCTTTTTCCTATCCTGAAAACATATGAGTTAGCATCACATTTTTTCACTCTGGGTTCTCTACAGCAGGATTTCCAGAAACTTCCAGTTCATGACTAGACACATGGCAAGGTCTTTCCCATAGGAGCAAAGCACACACGTCAAAAGTATTTCATATGATTCGAAACACACGCTGTGACAGAAATAATGTCACTATAAAAAGGACACCTCCTTGTTGACAATTCTGATGTTTTAACAAGAAAAGGAATTGTGCTTTGGGATATATTGAGTTAAATCAGATGTAGTTTTGACATCTGCCTTCTATATCATTGCTTATTACTGTCAAACAGTGTAAATTACTAGGAAGATCTGAAAAATTAAAAGGATGTAATACCATGCAGTGTTGGGAGGAAAAGAAAGAATATGTGTTTAATGGCATATTAATTAATGCCTAATCAAATGATTGTATGAGAGACTATGAATGCATCAAGGGACTTGGCTTTAATCTTAGCAGCCAAGTGAATAAATAAATAATAGAGCATAAGATATACTGTCAAATCTATTATTTCACCACACAGACTCCAAATGCCTAAGTAACAGTGAAAAGGCACATAAGCTTTTGGAGAGATCCTATCCAGCACACTTATATCTTTCCTTCCACATTTTGCCCCACCCAAGGAAGCTGCTGGATCCTTATTTTTGTTCCAGAAGTTCATTCATGAATTTAAAAATTGGAGGTATACTAAAATCTTGTTATTTCTATTTCATTGATTTTTTAAAATGTATCCGTTATTTTAAAAGTATTTTATTATATATAATCATTGTGTATGGTATACTGTGCTACTTAAGGACATTCCATAAAAATACATGTTGTGCATTGTGTATGCTCCCCTTCATGCCCCCCATATTCTCTATTTTCACCCTCCTACTGCCTGTTAGTCCTCTTTGTTTCCTAGAAGTCTTGCTTCTCCTTTCATATTCTATATACATACATAATTTTGTGTATGTGATCTGGGGATCATGTATAAAAGAAAAGATATACTAATAATCTTCCCAAGGCAAATATAGTTATCTAAACTTGCATACATTTTCCTGAAAGTGGCACAACTTTGTTCTTCCTTATGACCAAAAATATCCATTTTTTACCACATTTTCTTCGAGCATTCCTCTGTTTGGGGACACGTACATAGGTTCCACAAGCTAGCCATTGTGATTAGTGCTTCAGTGAACATTAATGTGCAAGTATCACTGGTGTGTTGATGAGGAGTCCTTTACATACACCCTGGAGGGCTCTAGTTGTGTCATATGTTAGATCTACTCTCAGCCTTTGAGGAACCTCTATACAGACCCTCAGTTTGACTGGGGAGAGATGGAATCTGATGGCTAGTGAGGCTGATTATTGTTTCATAATAACAAAAATAATAGCTGTTTTATTGATTTGGTCATTTGATTGCTTGCTGCTTATTTTATTGAGTTCTTTGTGTATTTTGGTAATTCGTCTTCTATCAGATGTATAGCTGGAAGAGACTTTTGTTGCATTCTATTTTTATTACCAGCTTCCTTTGTAGTGCTGAAGATGTTTAATTTCATGGCACCCCACTAGCTAACTGTTGACCTAATTTCTTGAGAGATTAGAGCCCTATACAAAAAACTTTTGCCTCTGTTAGTGTCTTAAGATGTTTTGCCTGTTTCTCCTCCAATAGTTTCAGAATTTGGGGTCTTACATTAGGATGTTTGATCCATTTGGATTTGATATTTTGTGCATAGTAAGATTTAGGGATATAGTTTTATTTATAAATGGATGTTCAGTTCTCTACCACCATTTTTTGAAGGGGTTCCCTTATTCCAGTATATATTTTTGGGCATTTGTCATTCTTTTTAGTGTTGAAATTATTGGTTTGTGCTACTGCAGGTTGCTACATTCCTAGATTTTAATTTATCTTCCCATTACCTTTTTTGCATATTTTCTCTTTCCCCCCAAAATTCTCCTTTTGCTTATTTTGATGTTAATTTATCCATTCATCTTCCTTCAACATGTTGCTTGTGATTGGTCAGGTATCTGTACAGTAACTGTGATTAGGTAGCACAGCTTTTTATATATCAGGCTTTGCTGTCCTACTGTAGAATCCATGTTATTCTCAAATTAATTCTTTGGATTTAGTTTGGAGTTCCTAATTCTGTAAGGGAAGATTTTGAAATGAAAAACAATTTTCATGAAAATAAATATTTGTAGAACTTTACTTAGAATTTCTAGTCAAGGTGTTTCATAAGGTAAACTGTAAATGTTCTACCTTACCCAGTGACTGATGTGGGATTTCCCTTTGTATGCTGTGAATATCACTGGTTAAATGAAGTAACTGCTTTGGGACTATAGCAGAGCTAAAAGGGAACAGAGATGGAGGGAACTAAACAGAATGCTTGGAGAAAGGAGTCAGAGTCAGAGAGAGAATCCATGTAACCCCGCTGGAGCCACAGCCATGTGGCGATACACAGTTTAATAGAAATGGGTTAAATTAACATGTAAGAGTTAGCCAATAAAAAGCTAGATCTAATGGGCCAAGCAGTAATTTAAATAATACAGCTTCTGTGTGATTATTTCAGGAGTCTGGGCATCTGGAAAACAAAACAAAACAAAACAAAAACAGTCTCCTTACTACAAGTGACTCCATTATTGTGCATATATTGAAGGATGCTCTGTCAGGTCTCTCCCTCCTTCCATAAAGTAATTTAGGTTATTAAGTCTTTTAATAAATTAATGTGAGTAACTTACAAATGTTGAACTGTGAAGGATAACATTCCATGCAAGTTTAGGGAGATGGCCAAGTGAGCAGGTCAGAAATGTCCTAACTTTGTGAAGCTATGGCAGGCATGCCAACTTTGAAATGACAAGACACAAACCTTGTATAGTTTCCCACTGTTTGAATGTGTGGGTTCATATTCTTAACATTTCATAAAAGTAAATAAAAGTATAAAATATATTACAATAAATAAAGTATGAGTACAAGATTTGGTAAAAAGGAAATGTAATTTAATTTTCAATACTTGCCCTTGTGAGGATAAGTGTTGTATTTTCTTTTCTGTAATATATATGTGAATATATATACATATATATTACATATATATGGTTTAAGAATTTTCTAAATTTAAATTTATCACATAAAACTTGGAGAATATAATAGAAACTGGTTGTTCTTGGAATATATCCTAGAATATTCCATACTAACGGGTTTCCAGGCAAATGTTTTGATTTAAGCCAAATTCTAAGATTAGATAACTTTTATAAACTGTGAGTAGACATTAATTATCATGTTAGGACATTTATAAATTATTCATATATCAAATTCCAATCCTTAGAACATAGCCAATCAATAAAATTCAATCTTTAGGGTGTTCATGCAAAGTCAGAATTATGTAAAAGCTTGCAATCTTGCATACTAAAAATAGAAAACAGTGTCCTTAACCAACTTTCTGCTTACTTCTTAAGGCAGTCAGCCTTCAGCAATAAAATCCTTTTCCTTCAAGAAACTAAATATGCCTGGTAAGCACCATGACTCATTTCCCCAAGGAAAATTTGTCTCCTTAGTTTTTTATGACTTAGTATTTCTTTCTTTCTCTTCCTTCCAAAGTCTTCTGCCCATTTGATTAGTTTCTAGTCTCTTCCTGGGGACAGGCAATTTGTTTTTATGTCTCTGCATTCTTTGGTGGTCACACGAGTGCTTCATCATCATGCACCTACTTAGATTTTCTTTCTGCCATGAATCTTTAGCAGATTATCCCAAGTTCCATCTCCCAGCTACACCTCTGGACTCTTTACTTCTGTAGCCTTTACTCCTAGTTCCCGAGTTTTGTAGTTTTATTTGCTTTAGATTTCCCTCTCACTCAGATAGCACATTAATGAAAGTGATCAGGGACTTTATAAAATCTTTGGCACCATGTGCTATGCTGTCTTTTATATTATGTGAAATGTAATTTTCTCATTGTTTGAAAGAAGACACCTCAGGGACTAAAAATACTCAACATTTCACAGAAACATGTTGAGTCTACTTCAGATCCACTTAGACTGCAATGTTAGATAGTTGCTCCCATTCCTCATGTCTAATACATCTTGGGATGGCCAGGGAATCCCTGCCAACTTGGGATAAAGGGTTTATATCAGATTGTAAATTAACTATTACTTAGCATGATATAGCATTCATCTGACATGTAAAATTTAAACTTTATTATCTTAAGCCTTGTTAAGATATAATTGACTTTCTAAACCACAGATACCTAACATATTCTTAAGAACAAAATAACATCAAAAATCTTCCCTACATACACATGCACACACAAATTCACACACACACACACGAACAGAAATGGAAATACTTTTGTAAATCATAGATATGTTTTGGTTTTGGTGATGATGCCATGAATATATGTAGATGCCCATACACATTTAGGTAATATTTTTATCTAAAGGAAAGTTAAAAACAAATGAATACATTTTATTTCTTTGACTGTGTTTTTACATGTGAGTGGGTGTACATGCACACAGATGTGCATGTAAAGGCCAGAGGTTGGTATGGAAGTCTTTCTTGATCACTTCATCCCATTTTTTGAATTAGCGTTTGTCACTTAACTTGGGGGCTCCATGATCCACTTAGTCCAATTGTTTGGAGATTTCCAGGGATTCTCTTCTCTCTCTCTCCCCAGCACTGGGATTGCAGGTACGTGTTTCTATTCTTGGGGTATTATGTGGGTGCTAAAAATCATACTCAAGTCCACCTGTTTGCTTGGTAAGCAACTCTACCAACTAAGACATCCCCATCACTTTCTGAAGCAAAATTTTCCTTTGAGAAAGAAGGCATCAGTGTAGTGACAAACACTGGAGGAGAAAGATTCTTTGTCATAGTAAGGACATTGAAGATAGCAGCCACATTTCTCTGACAACTCTGATCTATTAATGGGAAAAATTAGTTGTGATTGACTTGTTTTCTATTATATTGCAAGCTTTGCACTAATGGATCTGTGTCTGAGATACCAGTAATCCCTGGGTATTGGGTAGGCATGACCAAGCACAACGTTGATAAAGCAGATGGTGTTAATTCCGTCAGAGTGATGCGATAGGCTCTTGTGTCTGAAGCAGAAATTCATTCAAGCTTATATTTAGCACTTATTTTCTTCCAGCATTGTGCTAAGATCTAGGAATCAACTACCCAGTTCTGACCTGTGCTTGGATGTGTGCTCATACTGGGCTTCCATTGGTCCAGAGGACGTAATTTGAAATGGTTGAAATTTGGATTATGCTTTGTCTTGCAACCTGACCTGCTTTTGTACCTGCATGAAATGTCCTTGTCAGGCAGAAATTCTTCAGGGACCATTGGTGTGGTGAGGTGAGCTTTCTGAGGCTTTCACCCTGTGATTTACTACTAGGATAAATCTGAAGTCCTTGCCCTTCAATCCTGCTGTTATCGAGAGGCTCTGGAAATGCTGGCCTTCATTGGCATCTTTCCTCCTTCTGTTCTGCTTTCTCTTCATTCATGAGAAGCATTCTGCCTCAAGATCTAAATACTACACATGAGATTTTCTGTTATGTTAGAGTGATAGCAGCAATCCAAACTTTGCAAGTCATATTTTAATTTACTTTCATAAATAAGATTTAGTGACATCCATCTTGGGCATATTGTGAAACCACATTGTCTCTCTTGAATGTATTCATTGTATTTGGGGGATATAAGTTAAACTGTTTAAGGTATTAGTTCGTTTCATGAAGCCACATGGCAATTTCTGCAAGACATTCTGTGCAGTGGCATCTCAGTATTATAAGGATCCTGGCCAAACCTGTGAGAAATCATTTGCCCATGTGCTATACCCATCAGCAGCCCAGACTGGTTGTTATGTAAAGGAATGATTGTTTCTAAAAATATATTTCTTTTCTCACCAAAGGATTCTCTTGGATTTTTAAATTTATTCACATGAAATTTGTCTGAAATAAAATCTTGGAATATGGGGCTGGAGAAATGGCTTAGCAGTTAAGAGCACTCATTGCCCATGCAGAGTTTCTGGTTTAGATTCCCGGCACCCAGATGACTTAAAACCATCTGCATCTCCAGTTCCAGGGGATCTGATATCATGTCCATAAGCACCAAAACCACATGAATACACACAGGCAAACACTCATACACATAAAATAATCTAAAACATATGGCAATATGTATTTTTATTTTCATGTTAGAAGTTGTAAATTTTCTTTACACACATGTTTATGCACTCACAGAAACATAACTCACACACACTCACATATCACATGCACACATACATTCACACACATAATCATGTACTCCATCCTCCTGAACCCATTCACATACAGACACACTGATACATACACACACATACACTCACATACCACACACTCTTACACCACATACATGCACACACACACACACACTCATACACCACACACACCCATATACCACACACACACACACCACACACACACACACACCAGACATTACACATCACAATACATACCCCCCACACACAAGTGAAAATTTCATTTTAAAGTCAACTCTAAGTAAAACATTGAGATGTAAAAACCATAATGTGCCCATGTAGTTCCACATTCTTCTTACTATTTAAGAGTGTACATGCTTGGAAGCCAACTACACTTGTGATACCAGTACTGAAAAAGCGGAAACAGGAAGATTGTGAATTTAAGGTCAGTTTAGGCTACATTGCAGCATTCTGTCTCAAAAGCAAAGCAAAACAAACGAAAGCCTTGATCTTTTAGAGAAATTATTGAAAGGTCTTGTTTTTTACTTGCTTTTAGATACCATATTATTCATTTCCTTCTGGTTTATATTTTCCCTGAAGAATATGCATCAGTATCTATGACTTGTATGAGGTATGAGAAATGAGAAACTTGCAGAGTATGGGAGAAATGTGCTCAAAATACATCACGAACTTGAATGAAATGGTCTTATGAAACATTGTATAATAAAACTAAAAAAGATAGACAAATTAATACAAATGCCATCATGTTTGGTCCACAGTTCAAGGAATCAAAATAAAAAGAATGTCATCAGACAGGGCATCAAAGTAGAAGAGGACACTGCCCTAAACAGTCACTCAGAATTATGTGCCACAAATTAAATGAAATGAATAAGATCTAAGGAAATAAAATAGAATTAAAACATGTTTCCCCCATTGGTAATAATATAAAATAAAATTCAATGAAGGTTTAATTATGAAAACTGTAAGTCTACAGCCCTAAGGCCTAGGCTAAGGAAGTACACTGATTGGAATTTTAAAATATGCATTTAGGACTAGAGAGCTGGTTCAGAGGATGAGTGTTTCTTGCTCTTATAGAAGACCTGGTTTAGGTTTCCAGGATCCAGCTCACAAACACCTATAACTCCAGCTACAGGGAATCCTGTCTTCTTCTGGACCAATAACACTCACACTTATGTGAGTATACTCCCACACAGACCTGCACATATATACATACTTAAAAATAAATATTTAAAAAATAAAACATCTATTTATTGGCTATTCTCCTACTGTGCAAAATAAGAAAAGCTCTCATACATTAAAATTTAATAACATTTATAACTGAAAATATACATTAAAAATGAGTAGGATATCATTCGTATTTTCTATTAGGGATTCATAGATAGATCATAAACTGACTGCAAGACCCTGTGTAGTATTCTTACTTCACACACTTGCACAAGTGTGCCTTCCAGCATCATTCCTGCTGCCCACTCCTCAGTGGAATCACAGCATATGAGAATGTGGTGGCATGGTTTGCTTAAGTGTAAACAGGGGCCAAATGGGTCACTATTGGGTGATGAGTGATTGAAACATCATTTAGGGGATGGAGTAAGAGTGCGGATCATGTGTTGTGTCTTGGGAAAGGCAAAACCCATTATATGAGGTTCATTGAAACACAGAACTTGAAACTTTGAGCTACCATCTAGCTTTGGTCAATGTTAAGGGTAATTTAAAGTGGACTAACATAATCCTGATGATAAATGGAATATGACATTAATATCTGCACTCTTTACTCTTTGGAGAATATAACAACTAAGGGTATCAGAGAGTGGATAATAGACTTCCTTGGAAGGTGTAATGCAGTAGCATGCTGATGCAAAGCAAGTTTCACTTTGTGTTAAAATAATACATTTTCTTTGTTTTGCTCTTAATAGGAAATAGTAGTGCAATTTTTTCTTTTGCCTAATAATCCATTCAGATTCTGTGATTGGTCTGAAGAATTCTTCATGATTTATGTTGACACTCTCATAACACTGATTCTCTAAAAGTAGCAAGACTTCTTAGACAACTACCCACATTGGCCATTTCACTGTCACTTTGTGTAGATAGTTACTCAAGTATTTCTTAGAGATTTATGATCCTTTCTCAGGATTTGAACCTCCTGACATGACATTTGTTTCCTCTAACTGAAATCCTAAAGGAAATCTCAATTTAAAACTGACCTTAGGAACACCCAGAAGATCACAAAAGACCATAAACCTTTTATTTAACGTTTCCTGTTGTGTTTTTATGGATAAAATGTTCTTATTGAAATATTTAAGAACTGGTATAAGGTTCCTAGACTATGTCTCTGTCCCTTGTGTTCATGTCTTCTGGTGTTCCTTTGCTGGTATCAAACAATAGCTGTAATTTCAGCAATTTAAAAATATTCGATAGAAACAGTGCCCAGTAGTAAAATGTTTGTGTATTGTGTGAAAAGTCTTGAGGCTAATGCAGAAAGATAAATTTAAGATTGAATGAATGAGTGAATGAATGATAGGGAGGAAGGAACTAATGATGGAAGGAAGGAAGGAAGGAAGGAAGAAAGGAAGGAAGGAAGGAAAAAACCCAAATAGTTTCCAATATAATTGGAAATATGGGTTATATTCCAAGACATCTATGCAATGCTATATTTGGGAGTGATGCACAAAGCCATTATAGACAAGATATTGTAAGAAACTGCTATGGTTTTTATGAAATAGATATTTTCAAAATCTGCTTGGAAAAGCTGCCCCAGTCCCTGACTTACATAATTCCCAACCTCCCAGACGACTAAGAAATTTTGTTTCCTAATAAACCCAGAATTATTCTGGCAATCTGAAAAAGAGAAATATTCAATCTAATCTATGGATGTTGCAGGTGAATTTTTGTGATAATTGGCTTGGCATCTTTGCCAAGAAGTTTGAATGTCAAGTTTGAGAGTTCTTAAAAACCAACAAAAACAACACAAAACAAAATAAAAATAAGTAAAACTTTCAACAAAGCAAAGTCACGAGGTTTATGTGGCCATTCATTGTTATTGCTGAAACTCTATCAGTAATCATGTCACAAGTAATTAGATCAGTCTTCATGATAGAGAAACTTTATACCAGCTTTGAGTATGTTTTATTAAAAGAAGAGAGACTGGCTCTCCATCTCCCGTGTTCCACGACCCTGAGCACCACGTGTTGCCGCGCCGCAGCAGGAGGAGACGCAGACTTGCACCCAGGAGCTGGAGGCACGACACGGCCACGAGCAATGAAGGACTGCAGTAATGGATGCCTGGCGCCCTTTGCTGGAGGAAGAGGATCAGAAGTGGCCGAGACTTTCAGGGCCAAAGACCTCATCATCACACCAGCTACTGTGTTAAAGGAAAAGCCAGACCCCGACTCGCTGGTGTTTGGAACTGTGTTTACCGATCACATGCTGACAGTGGAGTGGTCCTCTGCGTCAGGATGGGAGAAACCTCACATTAAGCCCTTTGAAAACTTGTCTATACATCCTGCCACCTTAGCTTTGGACTATGGTGTGGAACTCTTTGAAGGCTTGAAGGCTTTTCGGGGAGTTGATAACAAGATCCGGTTGTTTCGACCAGACTTTAACATGAAGAGAATATACCGATCTGCCGTGAGGACCACTTCGTCAGTGTTTGACGAGGAGGAGCTTCTAGAATGAATTCTGCAGCTCATACAGATCGAACAAGACTGGGTCCCCTACTCCACCTCTGCCAGTTTCTACACCCGCCCCACGTTTATCGGAACCGAGCCGTCTCTTGGAATCAAGAAGCCATCCAAAGCCCAGCTCTTTGTGATCCTGAGCCCTNGGCTTGAAGGCTTTTCGGGGAGTTGATAACAAGATCCGGTTGTTTCGACCAGACTTTAACATGAAGAGAATATACCGATCTGCCGTGAGGACCACTTCGTCAGTGTTTGACGAGGAGGAGCTTCTAGAATGAATTCTGCAGCTCATACAGATCGAACAAGACTGGGTCCCCTACTCCACCTCTGCCAGTTTCTACACCCGCCCCACGTTTATCGGAACCGAGCCGTCTCTTGGAATCAAGAAGCCATCCAAAGCCCAGCTCTTTGTGATCCTGAGCCCTGTGGGATCTTATTTTTCTGGTGGAACATTTAATCCATTGTCACTGTGGGCCAATTCAAAATATGTCAGAGCCTGGGAAGGTGGAACTGGGGACTGCAAGATGGGCGGCAATTACGGTGCATCCCTTTTGGCACAGTGTGAGGCAGCGGAGAACGGCTGTCAGCAGGTCCTCTGGCTGTATGACAAGGATGACCAGATAACTGAAGTGGGCACCATGAATCTGTTCCTCTACTGGATAAAGGAAGATGGAGAAGAAGAGCTGGCAACGCCTCCGCTAGATGGCATCATTCTCCCAGGTGTGATGAGGCAGAGCATCATCGAGCTGGCACAGCAGTGAGGTGAGTTTAAGGTGTGAGAGGTACCTCACCATGGATGACCTGACCACCGCCCTGGAGGGGAACAGAGTGAAGGAGATGTTCGGCTCAGGGACGGCCGGCATTGTCTGTCCGATCTCAGGAGTTCTGTACAAAGGCCAGATGTTGCACATCCCAACAACGGAGAGTGGGCCCAAGCTTGCAAGCCGCATCTTGGAAAAGTTGACCGATATCCAGTACAGAAGGGTGGAGAGTAACTGGACAATCGTGTTACCCTGATGGAAAATCTCAGTGGGTCGGTGGTGCCACAGAAGACAGACCTCTGCCCTGAACCGTGACCGCCTGTTTAGTTTTGTATGTTAGAGTTGCAGTGTTCATGTGTTACCAAGTTGAGGTTTTTCCTTGAGCCACAGGAAATTGTCAGTACAAGATGTCACCTGCAAATGCAGTAGTGACTGCTGTTGCTTTCTCTACCGGAGCTTTCTCTGAGAAGATATCGACGCCTCCCTTTGTCCTGTACAAGATCCAAATGTCTGTTTATTAGCAGGAGGTAGCATTTCCCCAACCAATGAGACGTCTGTATGTATGGAAGGATGACTGAGGACATTTCATAGTTGGCGTCCCTGTGGCTCACGGGTAGCCTTGGAAACACTCAGAGCAGGGCTTTTTGTTATTGTTGTCAGTGAGTTTTTTGGTTTTTGTCGGGAGTTGAACTCCCTAGGTAGCCCTGGCTGGCCTGGTACTCCCTGATGTCCGCCCAGGCTGATCTCAGACTCAACACAGTCCTCCTGCCTCTGCCTTCTGAAGCCAGGTGACGGCTGGGCACTGTCATGTCTTGATTTGTTTTTGTCTTTGGGTCAAAAATGTAGTCAACTGGATTTCTTCCCTCTGTGCTTTTGTAGGTCCTTAAGTTCAAGCTAAGGAGGAACTGTCCCTCCCTGGTATCATGGTCTGCCACAGTTTCACCTGGGGTCTCTGAGGCTCAAGCTCATTGCCCCCACTGCCTTTTATATTATAACTGCCTGCTCACCATGCTGCTGCTATGAGACTAGGGGTCCTATGCCTTCTAGATCGTTGTATCCTCAAAGCCCAGCACATGGTAGGTGTTCCATACGTATTTACCATAAAAACAAGCACAGAAGTGTGCTTCCTGTCTCCATGCTGGAAACCTTTTGGAAGCCATGCCCGATTCTGGAAGCACACTGCAGCATCACCTCACGCTGTCCTTCTTGTCCACTGACTCCTACATCATGGTTGGGTGGGAGAATGATCTTACATTTTAAAGTTATCTTGGAACTGAAGTGATTGCCCCAGACAGAATTCATGATAAAGTGCCAACCACATGGAAATTATAATGCTGTACATTGAGTGTTAAATGCCAAACAGAAGGGTAGGTAGGTAGATGCTCTGGGTTTTGATCTTCATCTACATTTTGTGCCATTCTCTTGGGTGAGCATTAAGGAGCCACCTGGCTGGGTAACAGAATAATTCCAGTGTTTTCTTTGTTTAGGGACTGTGAGTGAAAAGGTCTTTCATTTCCCGGTTTATCCAGGAAAGAGTCATGTCTGCTTTTCAGCCATTGCATTCAGAATTAGAAGCCCGAGTCTAAAGTCATTAGTGTCCAGACCGTGACTCTTTCTTCCTTCGCAGTCTGCATACTGCTACTCCCGTTCCTTGGGGGAAGGGCAGCAGATTTGTGTAGCTTACAACTATATGTGCACCATGCTCCCACTCCCTGTGGCTGGTTTCACGAGGGCCTGGCAGTTATCCACAGGATTGGTAACAGGATGGAGATAACTTCAGTTCCCATGGATCTCGTACCTTTTCCACAAATGCAGGGCTTATTTCCGTTCTCCATATATTAAAATCAGGTCTTCAAAAGACCTGAACCGATGAGGCAGGAGGATTTCTGTGAGTTCTGGGCCAGTCTGAGCTACAGACTGAGTCCCAGTATAACCTGGACTACAGGGTGATCCCCTCTT
>LOJH01017183.1:0-22407 GCA_001685095.1 Ellobius talpinus
GCCATGCGGGAGCCGGGCAGGATGAAAAGCAGGCCTGCTCACCTCATCACTACACAAGCTGATGCATCTAATCAACTTCTTTAATTTACTATCTTTTAAGTATAATTTTTCACATCTCAGGAAGTTGCTTCATTATATTTATCTTTTCTCATGGGAATAAGTAACCATATAGATTCTCATAAATTTAAATTTCTGAAAACCTAATATTCTAATATCTTTGTTAGATGATATGTCCCTTTGAAGGCATGTAAATTATTGTGAAAATCATTGCTTCCAATAATATTGATCTGCATTGAAACTAGCTCAATAATATTTATTAGATTTAAAAGATGATACTCTTTAATGCAAAGTTGGAAATGATTCTTAGGACAGAATGCAGCTACCTGTATGACATGAACATGAAAGGAGATTATTTAGTCTCTTTTTTTCTCATTTAGAGTAAGCATTTTTAAAATTTTTGATTAATGGATCAGAAAAAATACTGTTCATTGTGTCAAAAGTTCCACTGCCATTTACTTCATGAGATTGAATGTCTTGGGTTAGCTAATTAACTCTTTATGTATTTCTATTTACTGTTGAAATTTTGTATGTCTACACAATGAATTTCAATCATGTCCATAGCACTATTACCCTCTAGTATCCAGATTTCTTGTCCTCTGAACCCCTTTCTGCATCCTAACTAATTGTTCAGTGCCTAAAACACTAAAAGAAAATCACCCCTTCCTCCAGCCACCATTAATACTTCTTGCCTCCTTGAGAGGGAATGGGGCCTCAAGGTCACCTCCCGGATTCATAACAGAACCTTGGAGGGTTCAGACTTGGGCAGACATCTGCATAGTCCTTAAAGACTTTGTTGGGTTAAAATTCTCTTGTGGAATTTAGAACTCTTTGCACAGTTCTCCTTCCAGGTCTGTGCTTCACCACTGTAGAAAGGCGACTGGCTGTATGAGGCTGTCTGACTGTTCTGAACAGGCATTCTTCTAGTCTTCTGGTCTATTTCTTTGTTTCTGAACTATTTCTTTGCTATATCAGATAGTTTTTACACGCGTACCCATTAATCTACTCAAGGAAATCACTGCTCCACTATCTATAATTCTCTATTGTAAACCTCTCTGTCATAAGTATTCAGTGTTTTCAGGATCTACTTTTATCTCTCCAGACTCTCAACTCCAACTCTCTAGGCTACAGATACTGGAAAAATGCACACATTTGCCTTTGACATTTTTTAAGCATATTGATATATTTGGTTGAGTATCAAATAAATAATTCCTAGGTGCTGAAATTACACACAGTAATACTACTTTGTGCATACTTTGTGCTCTACACTACAAGTATTGTGAGATGTCACACTCTTTTCTCACTTCCTAACATGAACCCACTATGGACAGAAGTTGGATTTTAACACATTGATAGTTGTAAGAGGATCTTTACAAAGAAGAACTGTGTTCTATCACTTCTGATAATTTTCAGTGTCCTCTAAGCTAAATTGAACTCTACTTTAGTCATTACACATGCTATGTTTTTGTTTCTTGGAGACTTTTTTTAAGTACTTCTTTTTTTTCATGTGTAGACATCAGGAAAAGGGAAGTTAAGTCAACAGACCAGCAGGACAGGTGTCAAGTGCTGTTAGAGCTGTCGCAGGGTAGGATTATTTCTGTTTTGACCTATTGATGGGCAAGTCTAAAATAAAAACAAAATGATACATCTGTCATCTGTGTAAGGACTCTAGTACACAAAGTAAATGCTTATGACATAGTGGTACTCATCGAAGATTTTTGAATTGGAAGACATAATCAAAATAACTAGATGCCAGAAGTTTTACTGCCATGCCTGGACATCATTTTCATTATTTCAAAGGTGAAAGGGAATTCTTGGTATTAGGACAAATATATAAAGAGGAACAGAGGCAAGGTAGGCTCTCTTGTGGAGAGTATAGAGGAGAGAAGGAGGGGAGAAAATGCAATAATTTATTAAAAATAAATTTAAAAATGGCTAAAAATTTAGTAACAGAAGTCAGTGAAATGACAACTGTAATAGCGACAGCATGTCTACATCAGTTTCTGTTTGACAAAACATTGCTATATATTGTATTGCATTTTCACATGCAGCTATTGTTCAGACAAACTAAAAAAAATAAATTCTACTACAATATATATTTAAAGGGCAAGGAATATGGCTGAATTGAGAGACATCTATGGTACTTCTTAAATTAACAAGCATATGTCAACATAATTCCTTTCAGAAAGTACCTTTCTGCCTCTCATTTTCCTCATTGACAAATAGGAGAAAATAACATTACATGAATGAAGCAATTTTTATGTAAGATACCTCACAAAGATTTCTTTGAGTAGTAGTGTCCCCCTTTTCACCACCTTAATATTCATCTAAACCTTATGGATACTTTTTCTTTTTTTGGATTCTTTTTATTAAGATAATAAAATTTGTGTTTGATGTGGGATTTCCCTCTGTATGCTGTGATTACTGTTAATGAATAAAGAAACTGCTTTGGACCTATAGCAGGGCAGAACTTATCTAGACAGGAAATCTAAACAGAATGCTGGGAGAAAGAAGGGCAGAGTCAGAGAGAAGACATGGAGCCACCAGAGATAGACACTGGAAACTTTACCCAGTAAGCCACAGCCATGTGACCATATGCAGATTAATAAAAACGGGTTAAATTAATATAAGAGTTAACCAATAAGAAGCTAGAGCTAATGGGCCAAGAAGTGATTTAATTAATACAGTTTCTGTGTGATTGTTTCAAGTCTAAGCTAGCCAGGCAGCCAGGAACTAACAAGCGGCCTCCTCTCACTACATTTATTCAACTACATTACCTTTTCTACAAAATTAGTCATAATGTAATCAAGGAGTTTATTGTATGCCATGATAGCAAGATATTTGGATGGAGAAGGCATTCAGTTTATATTGAATGAGAGTGTAAAGTTTCCATTCTTGTATACTATAAAGCACAAAGAATGGCAAAAAGTCAAGCCATTGTTTTGGACCAAATAATAAAAATCAGTGGAAATAATTCAATTTTAAATACGTTAATGCTTGGTGTCAGATTTCACAGATAAATATAAGAAACCTAAGAGGCACTCAGGTGCAAGCAAAACTATAATAAGCAAAATAAAAAACTATTAGTCATTTTGTATGAACACTGGCTAAATTCCTTTTTCCACCTGTTTTACATTATTTTAACATATATTATAATATTAGATTTAAAAATAATGCATGGTTGTATTCCAAAATTAAAATCACCTATTGAAAGTTTATCTCACTCTTGGAGTCCCTTAAAAATTCAATAAGCCAATTATTTATGCTGCAGTTGTAAATGTATCTGTGTCCTATCAGAGATCCTGATAAGAAACTCAGCAAAAGCAAACATCTAGCTCTCAAATAATTTGCGGTACTTCCAAGAATGATATGTGTTAGGCTCTTCTAAATTCAGGTAGGTACACTGTCAGCTCTGAAATTTAGATTTGGAGATAAAACCAAGATGCCTATTTTTATTTCACCACAAAATTTATGAAATATCTATTTGTATTTTGCCACAAAATCACATCCTAACATTACTTTGTGTGAACATTGATGTCTATGTGTTATTTTACTCAATGGTCAAAATGAAGCAACACTTTTATCTTCTTAAAGCCTTAAGATTTCTTAGGCCAGATAACATAGTAACTTGGTCCACACTGTGGATCTAATCTCCAAGCGAAAAATAATAGAGACCCATAGGGAGATGCATGTAATTTTTATAATAGAGGTCACTCTGCCTTGCCTTAAAACAGTGGTTCTCAACCTTCCTATTGCCAAAAAATTTTAATACAGTTCCTCATCTTGTGGTGAACCCACAGCCATAAAATTATTTTTGTTGCTACTTCGTTGCTCTAATATTGCGAATGGGATCAATCATAATGTAAATATCTGTGTTTTCTGATGGTCTTTGATGACCCCGTGAAAGGGTCGCTTGATCCCTAAAAGGGTTGGTGACTCACAGGTTACGAACCACTGCCTTAAAATAAGACGAGAGTGTCATCTGTTAACAGAGAAGCAAACTGCTTCCCAAGGTGTCAAGATAATATCAAGTGTCCAGGCTCTTGACTGCTTCTCAGATTTGCCCACTTAGTTCTTACTGGGTCCTTATTCTTGATCTGTCAGATATTTTGAAGTTAGAATTTAATAGCCTCAAGAGAATTGATACTTTTGTAACTAATGCCTAGGCAGTTTATACAGAAGGATATCTCCTTCCCTAAAGGATATAGCTTTTCTTCCAGGAAAATAAACTGAAGATGTATCTCATACATAAGATACAAAGTATGATTGTACATGCTGTTGTCCCTAAGTTAACTCACCTAAATTCATTATATCACTTGAAGGGATCTAGAAAGACCTATCATTCTAAAAGCTAAGTGTTCTTGTTTGGTTCCAGTTATGATGAAGTCCTGACTAAAATCAACTTTAGGAGGAAAAGGTTTATTTCATTTTACACATCTTTGTACATCATTGAGAAACACCAAGGAGGAAACTCAAGGCAAAAGTTTGAAGCAGAAACCATGGAGGGTCATTGTCTCCAAAGTTCACATTCACCTACCTTGCTGATACAGCAGAGGCCTATTTGCTACAGATAACATTGCCCACAGTAGGCTGGCCCTCCTACATTGATTAGCAATCAAGAAAATGCTACAAAACTACCCTCACAGGCCTATGTGATGAAGGCAATTGTTTGGTTGGTGTTAAGTTGGCAGTCATGTTTAGTTGTCACACTGAGATCTTGTTCCAGTGTTTTCCTGACGTAATGTTAACTGAATAACAAATGGAAGCATATTGAAGGAGGTCAGTTACTTTTCTCATTGATGTGACAAAATAAAGAATGGAGGCAACTTAAAGAAGGAAGAATTAATTATGACTTGTGGTTTGAGAAAGTATACAGTCCCACAGAGGTGAGGAAGGCATCACAGAGTTCACAACAGGTCACATGTGGCTGAACCAGGAAGCACAAAATGAGAAATAATAGCACTAGTTGGGAACAACCCCAGCCCACACACTTCTTTATTCTTCCAAGGTTGTCAGCACTAAAAATGTCATCTACATTCAGAGCAGGTCTTTCTCATTCAGTTACTTTTCCATGAAAACATCCACACAGAAATGCTCAGAAGTGTATCTGACTAATATCGTAGGCATCTCTTCACCCATAACTGTTAACAATGAATATTAGCTCTCAGAGAGGGCTTAGTAGGACTTTTATTCTCAAGAGAGTAGGAAATAAACGTCATGAAGATTCAAGGTTCTTCTGAATGAGTAAAAGTTCTAGGATTCTAGTATTCTGTGATATACTGGAATATAGTTATAAATTAAAATATATGATCATTGCCTCTAATCAGCTATCTATCAGAATGCCGGTCTGGTGTTTGATAAGAAAGACTCTTTCATTTCTCAACCACCATGTCAACATTTAGGAAATAGTGCTAAGACCTCATATTCGTAGTTACATGGCGAGTTCACAGATATTAGTTAGTGTCACAGAATGAAAGTCTCTCTGAAGCATTCCCAGATCACAGCCTAGGCATGACTGCATTTGGGCGATATGATCTAGCAGAGTGTAGGATTGGGGTCTTTGGTCATATGACTGCACTTACACGGCACAATAGAGCACAGTGTAGAGCTGGGACATGTGGTTGGAAGAGATTCTCTGTGAAGCTTTGAGCAGATAGAAGCTAGAGACTTAAAGACTTTATACTTCAAGTCTTAAAGACTCTAAGATGCTGAGTGAGGAGAAGATATCTCCATCAAGGAATTACCCACCACTTAAGAAAGCAGCCACTCCTTCCTTAAGGAGCATAGAATGACTTAGTCATTGACATCAGGCAAGTATTATCATAAACTATTCTTTAATTCTAAGAATTATTTTTTAAATATAATTTCTAATTATACTGACAAATCTTACTATCCACAAGAATTCACTACATGTTTTACTATAATCTTTAAAATTGACTTGTATTATTTTCCATTTATATTTCCTCTTCTGGAAATATAATAATTGATTCTTCAACTAATATGCATATTATTTTTGTGTTTCCTATGTTAAGAATGTTCTTAAAAGCTATCATCAAAAATTAATAAAGTTAATACTTACATACAATTTCTAGTTTCCATTTTTCTTTAGACTTATAAATTTATTTTTTAATAGGGGATTATCTCTACTATGTGTTTAAAGAGGGAATAGACCATGTTTTCCTTTCTACTTTCTTGCTTACGATCACTAAATTACTTCAATAGAGCAAGCAATAATGATACATTTAATAAATTAGAAGATATACAAATATGGGAACTTTTGTATACTTAAAATTATCATTGAATGTAATATTGTCTGGTGGATCCTGGAGAGTCTGACATTTTGAAAGCCAAGACACTATGATACTGTTTCGTATTAATTGAACTTCAGTAACCAATGGCATATATGTTGGAGGTACGTCATATACACACATGGGCAAATACAAAGAACACGACTTTCCTTCTCGCATATTTCTTTTTTTCTAATTGATTTTTATTGAGCTCTACATTTTTCTCTGCTCCCCTTCCTGCTTTCTTTTGCTACTTTGCTACTATGTTAATGAGGTTCTATCCTACCCAAATTACATCATTCTCCATGATTACTGTTATAGAAAGTAAGTTTGCTTCTATTTTTTTCTTTTTATAAGTCATAGTGAAATAACCATCTTTCTATGTAATCTGTTCATTTGCCAAGCAGTACATTTTCTATTAGATGTACATAAAACAGTATGCTGTGTCAGGGGACATAAATGACTCTTTTTTAAAATTTCTTTTCTTCCCCTCTCCTTTTTTTTGAGCTCTACCTTTTTCTCTGCTCCCCTCCCTGCCTTTCCCCTTCCCTTTCAAGACCTCCCTCAAGACTTTTAAAAGTCCAATTGCACATTGTAAGATTTCTGCAGTAGTGCTTTCTCTGGCCACAGCAGCCTGAGCCTTCAGTCACCAGCAGTATAGACTATTGCCTTCCGTGGTCCTATTTGCCCTTTCAGTCACACTCACACACACATGCATATACACACAGTCAGCTCTTACCAGTGTTTAAGTGGAAATTATAGAGATGTTTGCCTCTTTGGTTATAGTTCAAGGTAAAGAAAAGTAAATAGTGGCTTATGAGTTATTGATTGGAAGCAAGGTATCATTTGTCAAAGCAGTCATTGGCCTGAAATATCAGCAACCCCAAAAACACATATGCCTCAATCACAGATTTTCTGCTCATGTTCTGATATGGAAGCACAAAGCCATATTGATTGCATTCTGAAATTAAAGCTCAGCTCGATGGTTGCAAACACACCATTGCCTATAATACATTTATTTTTGAGACTTGTTTAACTAACAGCTGAGAAAAATCAATGCGTGGGGCCCAGCTTGACTGACCTTTAACAAACAAAATAACCTTTTATTTCTCCATCCCACCCCACACCTCATGCAATTTTAGTCTTTCTTTTCTAGTCTTATAACCTTACAGTACTTAAAAAAGGTCCACACACATACATACAAAAAAAATCTGTGTTAGGTAGCTTAAGAGGAAGGCGACTTAATGGAAGTTCATGGACAGGGAATTTTAAGCAGGTTACAATAAATGTCTTAGTCACAGATCTCTGTTAGCTATCAGCTGATTCATCTTACGACAATTTGATCTTTCTCTGTTTTTGGATGTTGTTTCTAGGTACATTTGATGGAGTGAAAGTGGTGCCTCAAAAACTAATGCCCAATATAACATTAGAAGAATTTGAGGCAAGATAAAATACTCACAGAGCTCATCAAATAAGTTCAAGTTATTTGGAGAAGAAACTGGTTATATACTGGTATGTAAACATTCATCTGTCAGGAGGCCTATGTCTTAATACCCCAAACATTCTAAGCCCATTACTTCACCACCTGAGTCTCTTAAGTTGGGGAGCTAACTGGGAGGGATAGGGAGTGGGAGAAATCCATAGAATCATGCCATGCCAGAGTTTAACAGTAATGGATCAAAAGGACAGCTCAGGGGGTAAGGGTGCTTGGTTACTGAGCCTGACACCGTGAGTCTGATCATCAGGATCTACATGGAAAGAGAGAGGTGATTCAAACATGTTGTTGGCTATGCTCCACTCATGTGCCCTGGCACATGTGAGAAATGAATA
Source organism: Ellobius talpinus (assembly GCA_001685095.1). Taxonomy (NCBI): domain Eukaryota; kingdom Metazoa; phylum Chordata; class Mammalia; order Rodentia; family Cricetidae; genus Ellobius; species Ellobius talpinus. The sequence continues at coordinate 8,175 of LOJH01017183.1, forward strand.
CTGGTTTTATTCCATCTGGGGCCCATGGAAAGGTACTACCTACATTTAGGAGTCTTCTCATCTCTAGCTTCTCAGGAATGTCACAGACATGAAAGGAGATTCCTTTCCTAGGCAATTTTAAATGCAGTCAACTAGACAATGAAGATTATCACCAGAATTGTTACATGAGGGCATTGGTGTTTTTACAAATGCAATCGTGAGCACTGCTTTGCCTCTTTTATCATAAGCCAGAATGAAGAGGCATCATCTATGTGCTAGGAAACAGGCATTCACCAGCCAATGAATATATTACTGAGGTTGGGCTTCCCAACCTACAAAATTGTGGTCAGTTAAGACTTCACTTTCTTTAAGGTACCTGATTCCAGTAGCCTCAACTGACACAAGTGGTCAGAGAAAGTTGTGAGGTGATTTATCAAGGTCTACAGGAAAACAGATTATGAGCTACACAGATTTGTGAGAGAGTTTCCCACAGCCCCAGGGAAACAGCACCAAGTCAGGAGTTCACTTAAACTTGAAGAACAGCTAACAGGTTCACCTATTGATGCAGTAATTGGAAGGATAGAGTATCAAGACACAAAATGTTAAAGTAGAGAAAGCATGTCGTGCTTTGCCAAGGTTAGTTGCATTTTATCTTTCATTAAATGGAAACGATTAAAGATTTTTTTAAGTATTGACTTATCTGACTTAAACTGACTACTAGTCTCAAATAAATGAGAAGGGTCAAATGTAGAACACTTCATTGGAAAAAAAGAAGTTGAAAACTCTAGGTGGCTTAAAGGATGTTTTGAAGTCTATGTTTCGCATACATTTTCTTATTTACCTTTAAGCAACTATCATGTGACTTTGAAAGAGTCACATAATCTGCGGACTTCCCTAAATAATTTATTGTACTCAGCTGCTCTCTTCTGGATTTGTTCCTCGATCTTCTCAGAAGAACCATTGTCTATATAATTTTCCAGAGTCATCTCAGGCTATGAGTGCTGAACATAATAAGCAAAGTACAATAACACACATTGTTTGAAATCTCACTGTGAAACTAATTATTTTTTTACTTGAAAAGTTATTACAAAAATAATAAGCATGGCTTCTGTCAAAAAAACAAGCAATAAAAGAGGCAGAATCAACTCAATGAACATCAACTCTTGCCCTAGAGCCTATCTCAGTTTTGTTATGGCCACAGCCCCATTTTTCTGCAGTCTCCTATAGGATGTTTTTTTCATTCCTTAATCCAGAGATTTGGCTCAGCAAATTGTTTTTACTTCACTCACAGGTTTGGTTTTACAGTTAGATTCTGAGCATAGTAACAGTACTTATGCAGAAATGATGCTTAGTGTACATAAATGAATAAATAACTGATGTAAATTATGAATGAAGTCAATACACAGTCTTTTCAACCATTGTGTTTCATATACCTACAACATGGATAGCCTTTATTTTTAATGTTTATGATAAGGAAGGTATGGTAGAAGGAATCTATGAAACAGCCCTTCTTACCATAATAGAGGGCAAATGTAGGTCAAATTAAGCTTTTTTATTTAAGTTGCATTAGACAAATATTTTTTCACAGTAATAACACCAATATTATCCTACTGTGTTAATCATCCTTTGTTGTGGGACGATGGTCTTGTACCCTGCAAACATTTGTCACTGGTATTAATTTAATAAAATGCTAATTGTCCAGTAACCAGGCAGGAAGTATAGGTGGGGCAACAAGAACAGGAGAATTCTGGGAAGAGGAAAGAGTTAGTCTGTAGTCATCCCCCAGACACAGAGGAAGCAGGATAAGAAGGCCTCACTGATAAAAGGTACCAAGCCATGTGGCTAACATAAACAAGAATTATGGGTTAATGTAGGATGTAGGAGTTAATAAGAATCCTGAGCTAAGAGGCCAACCAGTTTATGATTAATGTAGACTTCTGTGTGATTTTTTTTAGGAATGAACTACTGTAGGATTGGGTGAGGTAGAAATCTCTGTCAATACCCTTATGAATGAATCACTGCTTAAAATGTGAAACGTGTAAGGACAGCATTTTATGATCATTTGTTTTACTCATATTTGTCTTCCTCTTTCATAGAAACTTTTTTTCAAGACAGGGTTTTTCTTTGTGTAGCCCTAACTGTTATATAACACACTCTACAGCTCTGTAGATTAGGTTGGCCTCAAACTCACAGAAATCTACCTGACTCTGCCTCTTAAGTGTTACCATTAAAGCCATGTGCCACCACTGCCAGGCAAAGGGTCATTCATTTTTATTTGTTTGTGAGACTAGGTCTCTAGATATTCCTTGATAAATATCTATAGAATAACTAAATAAGATTATTTTTAAAATTTTTATACATAAAATTAAATTTAAAGTTCTGTAGAGTATAAGTTTGTCCAGAACCCCCTGGAGTGTGGTTGCTATATTTAATGAGACTCCACTGAAGAAAACTAATTTTCCAATTCCAAACAGGTATCAATTACAAATAACTTCTTGGATAAAGGAGGAATTTCGTGCCAACTTCCCCTTTTCCATGCTCAGATTTTGTTTGGTTTGAATTTGTGCGGTTCTTGTCTTTGCTGCTATAAGTCCTAAAAGTGCATATGTGCATCAGCCCTGTTTTGTGAAAGACACCGGTTCCTTGGTGTATCTACCATGTCTGCCTCTTAACAATCTTTGTGCCTGCTCTTTCCATAAGCTCCCAAGCCTTGAGTGTATTTCTGTTTGTTTGTTTTCAATTGTTTTTCTGGATTTCACATCATGCATCCCGATCCCATTCATCTTCCTGTCTCCTTGCTTCCATGCTCTGCCCTTGCAACCTCTCCCACAAAACAAAATTTAATGCATGTTTTACACCTTTCAGTTCAGGCTGATTTTCATTGAATCCAAATAATAAATATTATGGAATTTTCAAAATACCATCTTTGTAGTACATACTACTATTATAAACATAAAAGAAGTATATGGGACAATAAAAAGTGGTGATTTTAGCTTCTAGTCAATCTTGTGTATAAGAGTAAGCAGCCCTGGATATGACTGGAAACAGTGAGGCTGTGAGTGAGACACAGTGACATTCACTTGCAGCCATAGTAGCTCTAAGCTGTTATTCTAATCCCTTCTTATTGATGAGAAAGCAAGGTCTGAACTAGGAATTAGCTGAGATTGAGGATGGCGTTGTTCCAATACAGGTCAAGTTGTTCCCCGCATCACTGCTTTCCTCTGTGTTATGGATTTTCCCCACATTTGTGACAAATGAAAGTGTACCCTGCATTCTCTTTTCCCTTCCAAAAGAGGGACCACTAGACTCTGGTCCTTGTCGGTCTCCAACTTCAGGGGCCTCCCAGAGGCATGTTTGCCTGCTACTTTTCAAAGGCATTCACCTGCTCTGTGCCCAGGGTTATTTGCTAACTTTGCCTCTTTGCTCTGCCTCTCTTGTTCTGCTTGCATTGAAAGCCTGACATATGAGTCTTATTTTAGTGTCAAATTCAATTTGTTCTTCCTAGCAGCTTTCCTTGTGCACTTCTTCAAATCAATGAAGTGGGGATGGAACCAAAGGATTACTCATTGAATACTAATCTATAATGAAAGTCCTTTATGTGGGAAGGAAAAAAATAAATGCTGGAAAATTGAACTGTGTGAGGTGAGCCAAAGGACAGAATAGAGAAAATACAATGTGGCATAGAAGGAATAGTGCTGGGCCACAGAACACTCACTGGCTCACACTAGATCTTTCTTCTAACATGAAAAGGGCTTCGAAATGTCACTTTGGTGTCAATGCCATACCACATAAGATGCCTATCTTAAAAGCACAACATGCTGGGTAGAGTGAAGCATACCTGTAATCCTGTTACGCAGGCAACAGAGGCAGGAGGATCAAGGCCAATCTCTTATACACAGACAATAGGAAGACAGGCAGAGCTACACTGTGTACAGTGAAGTGTTGTCTCAAAAATCTTAAAGCCAACTAAATAAAATATGCAATAAAATAAAAGCACAATGTTCTGAAGTTTTCAGGGTTTCCTTCTCTTCCACATTTGACTAGATGGATACCTACGAGGGCAAGATTTTCTGGTCTTTAAATTTTTCACTACAATTACTATCATCTTGAAATTCAGTTTTCATTCCCTTCTGGTCATCCTCCCCACTTTCATGTCAAGACTGTGTTTCTTTTGCCAGGAGACTTTTCTTAGTTCTGTGTTCCAAAATGAGAAGCAATGCTCTTCAGTTCATGATGTTTGTCCCTGACTCCAGAAGAAAGCCTCCAACTGAAAGTTTGTTGATATGAACTGTAATGCTCATAGACTCTCTCAACAGAAATTAGTTGGAAGAAGTAGTTGTCTCTTCAACTGCTCTCATGATGACTCATCCACCTAAACTCATGAAGGAAGCAGCCTTCTACAAAACTATAAGAACTTCTCACATCGGAGTGATATCCAAACACCAACTCCAAAGAAATGGATAGACAGGCCACCCTCCGCAGTTCACTGGCTTTATCCTCCTGTTTGCCTTAATATTGAACAAGGAGAAAAATGTCCCAAGTTTGACACAAAACAAGCAAATCTATAGCTCCATGAAGTTAATGTACTTTATTATACAAGTAACAGTATCTGTAATAATGCTTCAACATTCAAATTGAAAAGCAACAGTCCTTTGTAAGTAAAATATAAACTTAATTTTTGATGGAATTTCCTAAAAGAAAGGTAGATGTTTACCTCACTTTCTCCCAAAAATATTTTTTGGGGGGTTGGTTGTTTTTGTTTTCTTTTTTACCTTTCTTTCTTTTTTTGTAAATCTGAGAGATAAGTTTCTCATCCAGCTTCCTCATTGTTGGGTTATATTTCCTGTAACTGCTAGTGGTCTTGTTTTTCTATTAATGAAGCTGTGTAGACTTGGTGCTCTCTGCAATATGTTAAACTTGCAACTTCATAGACTTTCTGGTTCAGGTTAAGTGACTGAATACAAAGAACTTGATCTTTTAGACCTGGCTCACACAGATCCGAAAATTAGCTTTCTACCTGTTGAAAGTTTGGCAACTTAGGCTAGAAGATAAACTGAACAAAGCTTAACAATAGAGAGAATAGAAAAGTTTATTTGAATTGATACATCTCAGAAAGTTAGGACTATTATTATAATAATCCGACAAGATTGGCATCATCTGTCCTCTTCATAGGGAGAGGGAAATGGTAACTCTGGAAATTGAAAAAAATGACTAAAAAATTTTAGGGACCATGAGAGAGACTAAAGAACAGATTACAGTGCATGAGATAGTACATGAAGATTATGGACATTGGGACAATTCTACACTGATATCTGTACAGCACATTATGATCCTGGAACTTTTGAATAATGAAAAGAAGATGTGTATAGCAATAGACTGATCTCTAGTGGTGGTGGTTTGAAAGAAAAATGACTCCTAAAATGAGTGGCATTATTAAGAGATGTGCCTTTCTTGGAGTAAGTGTAGCCTTGTTGAATGAAGTGTGTCACTAAGTGGGTGGGATTTGAGTTCTCCTATGCTCAAACTACTCCCAGTGTCACAGACCACTTCCTGATCAAAGTGTATCCCACATCATGTCTTCCTGCATGTCACCATATTCCCTGCCATGATTATAATGGACTAAATGGCCACCTCAATTAAATGTTTTCCTTTAAAGAGCTGCAATGGTTATGGTGGTTCTTCTCAGCAATAGAAATGTTAATTAAGGCATCTGGTATGAGTGTCACTTTTGCATTTTAACTTGTTAGTGTGCATTAGCCATGAAGAATGATGTTTCACTTAGACCCATTTGTGCGTTCATAAGTGCACAGCATACAGTAAAAAGAGTAACTTCAAAGAAAAGCCTTCCATGTACTACTAGCTTCCTAAGTTATTCTAGGAGAGGTAATTAATATCCCCAAAGTATCATGTTTTGAGGTGTTATTTTCTAAGTCCCCACAACGTGAGCTGTGTTACAACTATCCAGCCATCTGCCTCTACTGAAGGAATTTCACTTTCTCAGTTGGAGAATTTGTCTCTGAAAGCAATTAGAGACTTAAAAAGTAGGTCCATTCCAAAATATAGGTTCCATTTATCACTGGATACTTTGGGGTGGGAAAGACGAAAGTAGTTGGGAAGGAAAGAAGCATGGGGCCATTCTAGCTGAGAATTTGGCTTATGTAAAATAGGGAGCTATGCATAGTAAAAGCTTGCTCTTTCCAATTACACAATGCAAGTTTTAATAAAGAAATTGACATTTTCAGTATTTACCCAGTGCCCAGTGCATTCTATTTTACATTTGATACTTCTAAAACTTTCTAGAAATGCATATTCCTGCTCAATCTCACATGAAGAAAACAAACAATACTAAATGGGTTTTCTAGAGCTCACAGCTTCAATGGCAGCATAATAATGAGGTGAACTTCCCATCAAGGTAAACAGGTGGATAAACTCAGCAATAAAATGGTTTCCTCCTCATATCTGGGACATCACTACAAAGTACTATTCAGAATTAGGGTGTGTTTTCCCACTTCAAGTATGTAGTCAAGTAAGTCACTCACAGATGTGTCTAAAGTCATATCTCTTAGTTAATTCCAGAACTCGCCAAGATGAAAACCATGATTTACAATCACAAAACAAACTTTCATTTATCTAATTAGCTGTTAGTAAAATAAATGGAAAAGATAACGAGTTATTCTAATATACTACTATGGAAAATTAAATGGTATTTTACCTGGATAAATGAGCACATTTGTTAGTAAATATAATATTAAATTTGGGGTATGTATTATTTTCCTCATTGCTATGACCAAATACTTGACAAAAAACAAGAGAATGAGGGTTGACTTTGGTTCCTAGTTCAAGGGTACACTTTCCATCATGGTGAGTCAAGCATGGCAGCAGTATCACGTGTAATGTGGTCACATTGTACCCCCAGTCAGGACTCAGAGAATGATCAATGCTGCGGCTCTTCTATATTCCCCTTTTTATGTAGCCTAGAACCACAGCCCATGCATTGATGCTGCTCAAACTTAGAGTAGGACTTACCCATCTAAGTTAATCAAATCCAGAAAATTCCTCATAGACATGAAAAGAGATTTGTCCCCAAGTTGAGTCTAGATCCAGCCAAGTTGACAATACACTATTCAGCTTTATAAATGAGTCCCTAATATTTTATAATACATACTGATAGCATTAAACATGAATTAGAGAGACTATATTATGAACATTAAATGTACCAAGATAATGTTACCATATATAAAATTCATGATCTGTGATAAATAATACATATACATAGCATACATGAATTATCTAAATTTAACTAAAATTTACTTCATTGATGTATTTCATTATGTATTTTTAAATACATAGATTTTTAGTGACATGAATGCTTTATATAGAATTAAATTTTATTTTTTAATTATAATTGTTTTTATTTTTATTTTATATTAATGAATTATGATTAATTTATAACTAAAAATATTCTCTATAATATGACCAGTTCTGGATCTCTGTATTAACAATTTACCACAAAAAAGAGCTTCTCTGATGAGGATTTAGACATACACTGATCTATGGGTATAGTGATTAGTAACCAGAAGTCCATGCTGTGTCCCTTTAGTAGAGTGATCATAGTAGGTTCTCCCTAGGACCCATGACATGTCTGTCTACATGTTCTTAGCTCCAGGGAGGGTGCCAGTTATGGATTTCCTTTTTTGGACTAGACTTTAACCCTAAGTAGAAAGTTATTGGTTCCTCTTATTGCATTCATGTTACTATTGCACCAGGTGGCATATCTTGACAGGGTATCATTATTGTAGTTTACAGGGTTCACGACTGGGTATGACTGATGATTACTTGCAATTGATTATTACTTTTATCTTCCAGCATCATACATAGCACTTCACAGCATTATGAAAGATAATCAATAAGAATGTAGCTTTCAGGTGAGTACTAGTTTGGCTTTTCCATGTTCTATGGCTCAAATATGCAGATCTTCATTAACTGGATCTTATGGTCAAGTTCTGTAGGGTACCTTTTAGCATTGTCAGCAGCCTGTAATGGTTGGGAAGGGTCAGGGTCTGTGGGGTGGATCTTATTGGGCAACAGCTCCAAATGGTAACCCTATCCTTGCATTGCGCTTCTCTGAAAGTGTATAAATTTTAAAGGTCATCACAAAAATAGAATAGACATTATTAGTTAACTGATGCTTCATTATGAAATTATATTTAGCTATGCCTTATTCTATGCTACTAATTTCCTATTTCATTTGAAAGTTTTGTTGCCATGCCATATATTTGTTATTATTCCCTTCATACTCTCTCTCTCACTACTGTTGATAACTTCCTCTTGTTGTCCATTTTGTCATTCCTAGTTCTGCTCCTTCAGGGCAATTTTTCTCCAACATTTCCAAAGTACTTCATGGATGTTATTGTTTGGACACGAGATGAGGTGTACCCCAAAAGTCCCTATGCTTAAGGGTGCTACTCATTGCGACAGAGTCCTGAACTGGGGCTTTTGGGAAGAGATTCAGTAATAGTGTTCTCTGAGTGATAGATTCTGTTTTTCCTTTAAAGAACATTTGGCTTTAGTTTAGTCAATTTGTGTTTCTCCAGATATTTTAAGAACTGATTTTTAAGGGTTTCTTTAGGAAAGAGGGAGGAGTTATAATATTCTCAGGAAAGTCTATTCATCCCAGTGTCAGCATAATGGATCCTGTTGACTGATATCCTTTGTGTTCGATGGGCCTCTCCTTGGGAGCTCCCCGCTATTGTATAACTTTAAATATTTAGAAATCATGTGATTTACATGTTCCTCATGGTGCTTTTTCATTTGGAAACACAGGAAATAGCCTGTGCCTATTCTTCACTCTGCACACAAGGAGAACACTACAGCAAAAGCAAAAATTAGAAAAATTATCTTTAAAAGCAGGAACACACACTACTGCTCCAGACATACAAGCAGCCAGGTGAAGGCACCTGAAGCACTTCCTAAGGCTTCTCTCTTCCTTGGGCACTCAAGAACACCTATCACTTTTCTACTTTCTTATTAATTACTATTAATTTTATACATTAGAGCATAGATTGTGATAATCCAACAGATGTTTAGAGTATTGAATACTCAAATCAAGCAGCTAGAAATTCTGTCTTTTTAAAGCTCTTTATTTTAAAATTTTGGTTAACATATAAAGACCATAAGTGTTTGTGAGCTAGAGTGTGATGATTAGATAAACACACACACACACGCACACACACACACACACACACACACACACACAATTGCTCAATTCAAGCTGGAGTAATTAATTTGTTCCTCTCCGAGTCTCCTGTAGTGGGTTTCCCTGATTTCACCTCTAATGGAATTTCTTCCAGTTAAGTGGTTCTCAACCATAATGCTGCAACCCTTTCCCACAGTTCTTCATGGAGTGGTGACCCCTAACGAAAAAGTGATTGTATTGCTACTTTGTAACTGTAATTCTGCTACTATTATGAATATTAATGTCAGTATCTGCTATACAGCACTTTTAAAAACACTACTCCAGTAAAGAGTGGAAAGTTGCAGAGGCATGAGAACTGCCAAGAGTCCATGGTGACACAGTGAGTAATAGAGCAGCTTGAGTTACAAAGGACATTCTTGTCTGGAAACCTAAATGGGACTGCAGTGGTGGTTTCATGAGTAAAGGTGCTTGCCACCAAGCCTGACATAGTTATGATTCACAAGACCCCTGTGTTTGAAGAAAAGGTCCAACTGCAAGTTACCTCTGTCCTCCACAGGTTGACTGTGGTACCTGTGTGACGCACACACATACGCATACACACACACACACGCACAAAAACACACACATACCAGTCAATGTACAAATTAAAAGCTAAATAAATATTTATATAGGTGGATACATAAAAGAGTAAAACAGAAGCAGCCTGAGCCTGGCTTCACTTTGACTACCTGTTGTCTCGTGAGTTAAATGAGTTGTTTCAAATACTTCATTATTTGTTTTCTTTACATTACCACATGAGGATGATTTTAAATTATTTCATTACATCACGATCAGAAGTTGGAATTAAAAACTCAATTTCCATTCAACTTTTCCATGGCTGTGTACGTTTTGCCATGATATGCAATAAAACTTATTAGCGATTCTGCCGTGAGATGAAATGATATTAAGACCCACGAAATACAAAAGATATGAAGGTGCTCTCATACTTAATTTCAAATATGTCCCATAATTTCAGGAAGAAATTAAAGTCTAAAAGTGATATAAAAAACCTTAAATAATTGCAAATTTAGAAATTAACTTTGAGGATGAAGCAAAAGAAGGGAAACTTTGCTTAAAATATTATTTTATTCTTCTCCGTGAATTAAAGTTCTAACAAGTTAAATACCAAAACTTAGCCTTCTAAACTTCCTGTCTCCTTCAGCTTGTTATGCACTCTCTGTGGTCCTATGTAATTTCCCCACTCCTCCTTTCTCCTCTGCTTACTCATCCCCTCCCACTCGCCTCTCCCTCTTTTCTCCTCTCACCTTCCCTTTCCTACCCCTGCTTTAGATTCAAGGAAATTTTCCCTTTTCCCTTACCAGAATTTCCAATCAGAATTCTCAATATTATCCTAAACTCTACTATACACTGAGCCATCTTAAAGGTTAATACCAAATATAAAGTTATCCAACATGCAGCCTAAGTAAGCAGGTATTTAAAATGGTTTTCCAATACATTGTATATTTATATGTAGCTATATATTATTAACACATCTGTCCTCATCTATATATATATCCATATCTGTTGTTTGCTGTTTTTCTATTCATCCATGAAATCAGTGTCAGATGCATTGTATTTTGAGAACCCAGGGCCCACTTTTCCCTTTAAGTTGCTTGGCAGAAAATGTCCTCATTTCTCCCGAGAAATTATCTGCTACACAGTTTTATTTTTCCTTCACAAGAAATAGTAAGAAGAAATAATTAGGCAATAATGAGCTTGTGAGTAATGTTAAAGTCAGTGCTTATGCAATGTGATGTTTATGTTCTTTATAAACTTCTGGCACAAAAATATGAAATATCAGCTAGAAGACCAGCTAAGAGTCCTTTCTACATCTATTTCTATGTAGTTCATAAGCTGGCTCAGAGAGCAGGGGGAAAGCTTGCTATGCCAGGGTTCCTAGCGTACCACAGAGAGTTATTGACACTGTGACTGCTCGTAAAAGAATAACATCCACCTATGTGTAAATATTTAACCTAAATTTTTCCTTAGTTTAATAACCCTTTAATTAGATCTCCAAAGATTTATACTAACTTTCTTTTCAGTCAACCATTGGGAAAAAGTTATATGGAAAAAGAAAAAAAAAACAGAATTCAAGCCAAATTTAGTCACTAGAGTTATGCAGATTTTACAAATATCTGATGCTGTAGGATTTCCTACCGCCAGTAGCCATTAAGTTACCTGGCCACTTGGACATGGACTCTTATACTGTTTATGCCAATGTGTCCAGCCTCTTTTCCAGCTGCAGGATTCGGTTGCTGTTCTCCGTTCCAGCAGAAGATGGTGACTTGTGAGTCAACCCCTAAATAAATAATCCTCTTTTATTCTCAATTCTGAGCTAGTGTGGGATTTCTTTTAAGTGTCCTTCTTCAATCTGATCTCATAAATTTATCACTGAAATATGCCATAGTGTCCTGTAAGGAAGCCCATTCGATGGTGGTGTTTCTGTAAGTATATTATGAGTAAATGCCTGTAAATCTAGTATTAATAATTGTTCCAAAAGGAGAAGGAAAATTCACAGCTGCTGACCTCATTCTACCTGCCTGTATCTATCACTATTCTACAGCAACAGACAGGTAATATGGCTGACTCAGTGGGTAAATCCTTGCTATGCAACCGTGAGACCCCCGAGTTCACACTCCCAGTATCTATATAAAATTCCATGCATAGGGAGTGGGCTCTCATGAGTCTACAAACTCCATGTTGGTAGACTAGTATTATCTGTCTAACATGGCACTTTTGAATTCTTGAATTCCTGTTCCAAGTCAAGCTCCACTGTCTAACATTATTATAACTTCTATGCCCCATGTTTATTTTCTCTAAATTTTGTTAAAAAAAAGTCTGAGCCTATATCCATAATAACTTATAAACTGCTTGTCTGTGCACAAATTTGCCCTAAATTGAAGCAATTGATTAAATTCAAACTCCTGTGTGCTTTAAGATCTAAGCCAGGTGTCAAGTGACAAGAGGTAAAATTGAATGGAAAAAAATAGCTTTGTATACCACTATGGTCCAAATGAATAATGAAAAATACCATCTTTGTACAATAGGGGCAACACAAGGTATGCTAACCCAAACTAAAAACACTGTTAAGAATAGTAATATTGCCTTTGCATTAACAATAGCCCAGATTCCTACCCAGGTAAGCCCCCCACCCACAGTGCACCAGCAGTCCATCATAGTCTGTCCAGCCTGTACCCAAGTGCTCCCCTCTCCTTGTCACCATATCCTAGCCCAAAACTCCTGCAAAAGCCCCGAATTCCCAGAGAAGACCCCTCCTACAGATCTTTCCTCAGTGCCTGTCCAAAACCACTCCTACTCCCCTAGTCACAATATCCAGGCACAAAATACAGGTTGAGCCCCTTGGCTTACCAGAGGTTATACCAGATGCCAGAACACAGGCATTCTGGTTGCCAACCGACCACCCCCACTTTCTTAATTCTTAGTGCTTTCCCAGCCTACCCCCAACAGGATCTTCCCTCCTGGGCTACATATATAGACTGCCAACTCCAAATGATGCAACCTGCTGGACAACAGGACACACAAGGGCCCCAGAACCATGGATAGCCTGCCTGCCCCAGCGCTGTCCTGACTCAGTGATTGCCCAGCCTACAATCCCCCAATCATCATAATCTTTCCATCTTCTGATATCTTTTTCAATTTCTTTCTTCAAAGACTTGAAGGTTTTTGTCAAACAAATACAACTCTTTCACTTGCTTGGTTAGAGTTACTTCAAAATATTTTATATTATTTGAGGCTATCGAAAAAGGCGTTGTTTCACTGTTTTTTGTTTTGTTTTTTTTATTTTCCTCAGCCCATTTGTCATTTGTGTTTAGGAGGGCTACTGATTTTGTTGAGGTAGTCTTTGTAGAGTCACTTCACTAAAGGTGTTTATCAGCTATAGCAGTTCCCTTGCAGAATGTTCTGGGGTCGCATATGTATACTATCATTTCACCAGCATGTAATGATACTTTGACTTCTTCTTTTCCAATTTGTCTCCCCTTGATCTATTTAAGCTGTCTTATTGCTCTAGCTAGAACTTCAATTACTATATTGAATAGATACAGAAAGAGTGGGCAGCCTTGTCTTGTTCCTGATTTGAGTGGAATTTCTTGCATCTCTCTGCATTTAATTTGATGCTGGCTATCTGAAAATTGTCTTTATTATGTTTAAATATGTTGCTTATATCCCTGACCTCTCCAAGACTTTTATAATGAAGGGGTGCTGGATTTTATCAAAGGCTTTCAGATTCTAATCAGATGGGTTTTTTTTCTTTCAGTTTGTATACATGGTGGGTTAAATCAACTGATTTTCATGTGTAAAATAATCACCACATCTCTGAAATGAAGCCTACTTGATCATTGTTGATATTCTGATATATTCTTGGATGAAGCTTGTAAGTATTTTATTGAGAATTTTGCATCTTTTTTTCCATGTTCATAAGGGAAATCATAACTGTCCTTTGAAAGTCCAGTAGAATTCTCTACAAAAATCATCTTTCCCCGGTCTCTTTTTTGGTTGTGAGTCTTTAAGTGACTGCTTCTATTACACTAGGGGTTACATGTCTGTTTAAATTGTTTATAATCTTGATTTAACTTTGATAAGTGGCACCTATCAAGAAAATTATCAATTTCTTTTAGATTTTCCAATTTGGATTTTCTTTTTTTTCTTTTTCTTTTCAGTATCATTTTTACTATTATTATTAAAAATTTCCACCTCCACCCTTCCTCCCATTTTTCTACCATTCCCCCCATCCGCCCTCCCCCCTCCCTTTCCAGTACAAAGAGCAGGCAGTGTTCCCTGTCCCGTGGGAAGTCCAAGGTCCTCCACCCTCCATCGAGGTCTAGGAAGGTGAGCATCCAAATCCACTAGGCTCCCACACAGCCAGTACATGCAGTAGAATCAAAATGAAGCTCCACAGTCCTTGGCTTCTCAGTCAGCTCTCCTTGTCAGCCACGTTCAGAAAGACGGATTGATCACATGCTCCATCAGTCCCAGTCCAGCTGGCCTTGGTGAGCTCCC
>LOJH01017184.1:0-22405 GCA_001685095.1 Ellobius talpinus
ATATATATATATATATATATATATATATATATATATATATATATATATACTGTAGTAACCTCAAAAGAAGGGAGAGACCCTTTAGAGAAATAATGGCTAGACACTTCCAAAGTTTCATAGAAGACACTAATGTAAAATCTTAGAAGCTCAATGACCTGTAAGAAAGGCAAACCAATTAACCAAACAATGAAGGAACCTAAGAGAAGAAACATCACATAAAAGGACTCCTAAAAAATATCACTAGCAGATTTCCCATCAGAAATTTTGGACACCAGATGTATTTGGGGATTATATACTGAAACCACTAAAAGAAAATACTAGCAGTTGTGTTTCTTTTTCCTCTTTCTTTTCTTTCCCCTTTCCTTCCTCCCTCCCTCCCTTTCTTTCCTTCCTTCCTTCTTTCTTTCTTTTTTGAGAGTGTCTCAATCTATAGCTCACACTGACCTCAAACTTGCAACAATATCCCAGCCTCAGCCTTCAAGTGCTAGGAGTACAGTGGTGAGCCACCAAGCCCAGCTTTTACCAAGAATCATTTATCTTTTATAGCAAAAAACTATTATTTAAAAGTAAGAGGAAAATTAGGATTCCCAAAGAAGAAAAAGTTAAAAATCTTTACAATTAGACCTGCCTGTATGACGTGCTAGCAGGAATCTTATGGGAGAAATGAAAAGACATTAAACAGCAACTTGTAAGAAGACAGTAAGTGGGAGTCATGAAGAAATCTCAGCTAATATTGGTGACACACAGCTGTAATTTCAGTACTTGGTGGTAGAGGCAGGAGAATCAAGAATTCAGGTCATGTTTAGCTATATAGCAAGTTCAAGACCAACCTGAGTTACATGAGATCATCGAAAATTCCCAACACAAATAAATAATATAAGTAAAATAACGCTCCCCAAAAGACCAAAAAACAAAGTAGGGAAAATCTCAACAAAAGTAAAAACAAGAGCAAGTATTTAACACAATTTTTTGTTCTCTATATGTTCTGAAAAATGAATACAGTATCAGGTTGTCTTGGGCCATATACAAGGTATAAAGAAGAAACTCAAGAGCGGTAGGGTGAAGTTATACAGAAATAAAGCTTTTACACGTTAGTGAGTTCAAGATCTGAGGATGGAACAGTATGCATATTCTTCTTAACTGCACAGGGACAGCCTCCAGATAGATTGCATTGAGGTAACAAATTGAGTCTCGGTAGATTTTTAAAAATATAGCTGTTCCAAGATATTTTATTCTTCAAATAAAACAGAAAAAGCTAGAAATCAGTGACAGAAGGAAAACTTAAAGATCAACAAATTTTGTCAAATTAAACAATGTTATTAATCAATCCAGTAAAGAAGAAACCCTAAGGGAAACTGAAAGATATGTAGAAAAGAATGAAAATGAAAATACAGTTATAACAAAACTTAGAGGATGGAGTACAGGAGGGAAAACACTTCCTAGAGCAGCTTCCATTGAGAAGAAAGATCTCAAACCAACAACTTAACTTTACAAATGAAGGGAAGAAGATGGGTTAGAGAGATGATTCAGTGGTTAAGAGTACTTGCTGTTCTTGCAAAGAACCCAATTCAGCTCCCAGATGCTCACAACCACCCACAACTCCAGTTACAGGGAATCTAATGCCCTTTTCTGACATTGTATACACATGCATGTGGTACACAAACATATATGCAGGTAAACACTCACATACATAAAAAACAAATCTTAAAAAAGGATAACTAAACCCAAAGCTAAAAGGAAGGAAATAATAGAGATTAACACATATAAACAAAACAGAAAAAACAAAAACAGAAAATAAAAATCAATAGTGATAACTTGATTCTTTGAAAAGATTAAGGAAACTGGAAAAACCTTAACTCAAATGATCTAAAAAATATTCTAATTAAAATAAGAAAGTAGGAATATTTTTACTAATTTTTCAGAAATTTATAAAAATGACTGTAAGATAACAATCAAAAACTGACTACCAAAAACCGGGATAATCCAGATCAAACAAATTCCTGGACATAAAAACCTACCAGACTGAGAAGCAAAACAGTAGAAAATCTGAACAGATCTCTCTACAAAGACAAGCCCTAACCTAGTCATATTACTCATGAATTGGTCAGTGTTTCTTGAGATTTTCTGGACACTGAAAAGAGTTCATGACTAGAGACATACACATGGATGAGCGGTGGAGCCTTCTGCATTCCCTAACACAGATAGCAAAGGAATAACTCAGGCCAGTCAGCCAGGCAGTCCTCTGCCACTTTTCCAGGATTCCCCCAGTTGTGGCTGTCACACTGAGACTCCTCCTGCTCTCTCCTCTCCACCTGGCTCCCATCCCACCTGCGCCCTGCCTGTGCACTTACTAGCCCTAGCTTAAGAACTGCTGTTCTCACAGATCCTCTCTCTCAGGGCCTGCCTCTCATCTCACCAGTCAGTTACCCCTATAAACATACACTGCTACCTCTGTTCTTGTATAGTGGACTCCTGTCACTCATCCACTGCTGAAAACACCGGCTCTGCAGTGTATGCCTGTGCATTACCCTGACACAGAATAGCACGCTCTCCGCTAGTCTTTATTTACATTTGTGCAACTGACCCTTTCCATTCATGTTCAGAGAAGGTACTGCACACTCGAGGATAGGCCTAAAAAGCATATTGCAAAGAAATGCTGGCCATGTTTCACAGGGCTCCCGGAATGTGAAGACAGAGCAGGTATGTGTGTGGGAAGGTACCATCATGAGTGTTCTAGCAGCCACCCATGTCCTCCCCCAACTCCCCTCTACTGCCTGCCACTCACCGGAGAATATATTCTTGAGGTTTTCCACAGCTGCGGCCAACTGGCTGTGCTGCACCACTGCATCTTTTACGTCCTTGAGACTTTCAATGGTGTTGATGCTCTGTCTCCAGTCCTTGCTGACGTCAGCCAGTGACTGCTGGATATCCTTGACATCATTCAGTGCATTGTGGAGCTGGCTTAGGCCTGTGCGAACCCCATCTAGCTGTGACTGGATTGCCGCCTAAAGGAGACACCATGTAGGTAAGAAGAGCCAGTGACAGCCATATATGATTTCCTAAGGAATAAAACTTTCCAGGGAGAATCAAGTCCAGAAAGAATCATTTAAGGGAACAAAAATCCACCCAATTTCAGAAAAAAAAACCACAACAATTTAATGGATTCACACAGTAGTAACTTTTTGTTTCTTTTGATACTGCCTGGGAACAGAACAATGTTATATTTTAAAGCATCAATGATATTTAAAATAATCATAAGGGGGGGAGCTTCATTCAGGAGAATTAAGAAAAGAATCAATTTTAAAAGGAATAGATTAACAAAAGAGAATAAAGATTCTATCATATCCAACTTAGTAAAACCCTATCTGGATAGGGAAAAAGCAAAGACCAAACATTAGTCCAACTGACTAAAAAAATAACCAACAAAATTACAGTAGCCAGCAAACTGCTCTCAATAACTAAATATAAAATGGCCTTAATCCTCCAATTAAAAGATGTAAACTAGTTGACTGCATTGGAAAAAGAAAAACAACAACAATAACAACAAAAAAAAGTCCAAACAGGATCCAAGTGTCAATTATCTCCAGGAATCCCACCTTACCTGCAAGGACACTCATAGACTAAGAGTGAATGGACAGAAGTTGATTTATTAAACAAACAAAAGCTGAAAAGAAGGTGCTCTAGTTTTTCTGAAATAGGATAAAGTAGACTTCAAACAAGTTAGATCACTATTCTGAGATCTGATAAAGTGGTCTTAAAAGCAAAATTAGTCTGAAGATACAAAGACCGATGTGTATTAACGAAGGGAACAATGCATCAAGAAGATATAACAAGCCAGTCAAGAGAAGAGAGAAGAGGCCCACTTGCCCTCAGGAACCCTCCCACACCCTTGGTTCCAGATCCCAAAGACCAACTCCACTGACAGCCTTTCCCTCTCCACCACCTCACACAGACAGATATTAGCTGCCCAGGTGCAATGCTGGACACACCACTCGGAAGGATGGCTCCATACTACGCCAGTCAGAAGAACAGATAGGCTAATTCAGGCAGAGATTCACTACTGGGCCAGAGACCACAGGGGCTGCCAGAACCCCAGATAGGTGGCCCACCTGCGGACCTCCTCCACTCTTTCAGTGCTCCCCCATTACCCCTAATCCCCATTCCCCTCCTCATTACCATGACCTACCCCCAACTCAGGAAGAGCCTTCCTGCTGGACCAAAGACCAAGCTAGCCTCCAGAATTCCAGCCCCAAATGGGAGACTGTCTAATGGAGTAGATGTCGTGCCAGCTGTTGGAAATCCAGTCAACAAAGACTAGAAAGGCACAAGGAACAAAACACCTATCCAACAAAGACAAACTCAGAAATTGGCACCTAGATCTACAATCCTCCCAAATCCAGATGCCTAGACACCAATATAAGAACACTATAAGAACAATAGAAGCTGGGCAACATGCCACCACCAGAGCCCGTTATCCTACTACAGCAAGGGTGAAATATTCTAACACAGTTGAAGTGACCTTAAAATCAACTTTATGCAGATGATAGAGGAAATGAATATCTTTAATCCCAGCACTCCAGAGGCAGAACCAGGAGGATATCTATGAGTTCAAGGTCAGTCTGGTTTACAAAGGGAGTTCCAGGATAACCAGGGCTGTTACACAGAGAAACCCTGTCTCGAAAATATAAAAACAAACAAGACAAAACAACAACAACAAAGAGGAAATAAATAAAACCCTTAAAGAAATCCAAGAAGAGACTGGAGGGATGGCTCAGAGGTTAAGAGCATTGGCTGCTCTACTAGAGGTCTGGAGTTCAATTCCCAGCAATGACATGGTGGCTCACAACCATCTATAATGAGATCTGGTGCTCTCTTCTGGCCTGCAGGCATACATGTAGGCAGAACACTGTATACATAATAAATGAATCATTTTAAAGAAGGAAAAGAAATCCAGGAAAATACAACCAATTGGAAGAAATGAATAAATCTCTTAAAGAAAGCCAAGAAAAAAAAACAGGTAAAGGAAATGAATAAAACTGTTCAAGACCTGGAAATAGAAATACAGAAAACACAAATTGAAGGAATTCTAGAAATGGAAAATCCAGGTAAGGAAACAGGAACTACAGACATAAGCATCATCAACAGAATATAAGAGATGAAAGACTCTTCCACTGAATATCAAAGATACAAAAGAAGAAATAGATAACACTAGTCAAATAAAATGTTAAATAAAAAAAATTCCTGAAACAAAACATCCAGGAAATCTGGGACATTATGAAAAGACCAACCCTAAGAACAATGGGAGCAGAAGGAGGAGAAGAATCCCAGCTCAAAGGCCCAGAAAATAGTTTTAACAAAATCATAGAAGAAAACTTTCCTAACATAAAGACCATGCCTATAAAGGTACAAGAAGCTTACAGAACACGAAATAGATGATAACAGAAAAGGAAGTTCCTTTGCCACATAATAATCAGAACACTAAACATACAGAACAAAGAAAGAATATTAAAAGCTGCAAGGGAAAAAGGCCAAGTAACATATAAAGGTAAACCTATGAGAATTACACCTGACTTCCCAAAGGAGACTCTGAAAGCTGGAAGGGCCTAGAGCAATGTCTTGCAGACTATAGACACCAGCCCAGACTATTATTCCTAATAAAGCTTTCAATCACTATAGATGGATAAAACAAGATATTAATGACAAAGTCAAATTTAAACAATATCTACCCACAACTCCAGTCCTACAGAAGGAACTAGAAGGAAAACTGCAAACCAAGGAGGTTAACTACACCAATGAAAACATGTAAAATAAGTAATCTCACACCAGCAAAACCAAAAGAGAAATACATACCAACAACAACAACAACAAACAACAACAAAATAACAGGAATCAACAATCATTTGGTCATTAATATCTCTCAATATCAATGGACTAGATTCCCTAATAAAAAGACACAGGCTAACAGGATTGATTATAAAACAGGATTCACCCTTTGGCTGCACACAAGAAACACTCAACATCAAAGATGGATAGGTTGGAAAAGATTTTCCAAGCAAATAGACCCAAGAAGCAAGGTGGTGTACCTATTCCAATATCTAACAAAATGGACTTCAAACCAAAATTAATCAAAAGAGATGAGGAAAGACACTCCATACTCATCAAAGGAAAACACCATTAAGATTATTTTTCAATTCTTAACATTTATGCCCCAAATGCAATGGCACCCACATTTGTAAAAAAAACATTACTAAAGCTTAAATCACACAAGCCTCACACATTAATAGTGGGGGACTTCAATACCCCACACTCACCAATGAACAGGTCTGCCAGACAAAAACTAAATAGAGAAATAGGGAGCTAACAGACATTATGACCTAAATGGACTTAACATATCTACAGAACATTTCACCCAAACACAAAAGAATCTATCATCTTCTCAGCACCTCATGGAACTTTCTCCAAAATTGAGCACAAACTCTGTCACAAAGCAAATCTCAACAGATACAAAAAACACTGAAAGAACCCCCTGTATACCATCAGACCACCATGGATTATAGCTGGATTTCAATAACACAAACAACAGAAAGCCTACAAACTCAAAGAAACTGAACAATTCTCTGCTGAATGACTACTGGGTCAAGGCAAAAATAAATACTTCGTAGAATTCAATGAAAATGAATGCACAACATACCCAAAGTTAAGGGACACAGTGAAAATAGTGCTTAGAAGAAAGTTCACAGCACTAAGTGCCTTCATTTAGAAATTGGAGGGATCTCATACTAGCACATCTTAAAGCTCTAGAACAAACAGAAGCAGACCCACCCAAGAGGAGTAGAGGCTATGAAATAATCAAACTGAGGGCTAAAAATCAATAAAATAGAAACAAAGAGAATAAGACAAAGAATCAATGAAACAAAGAGTTGGTTCTTTGAGAAAAACAAGATAGACAGCTCCTTATCCAAACTAACAAAAGGCAGAGAGACTATCCAAATTAACAAAATCTGAAACAAAAATGAGGATATAACAACAGACACTGAGGAAATCAAGAGAATCATTAGGTCATACTTCAAAAACCTGTACTTCACAAAATTGGAAAATCTAAAAGAAATGGGCAGATTTCTTGATAGGTACCACATACCAAAATTAAATTAAGACCAGTAAAACAATTGAAATAGACCTCTAACCCCTAAGGAAATAGAAGCAGTCACTAAAAGTCACCCAACCAAAAAGCCCAGGGCCAAATGGCTTCAGTGCAGAATTCTACCAGACTTTCAAAGAAGAGCTAATACCAATACTCTTCAAATTGTTCCACACAACAGAAATAGAAGGAACAATGCCATACTCATTTTATTAGGCCACAGTCACTCTGACACCCAAACCACACAAAGATTCAACAAAGAAAGAGATTTACAGACCAATTTCCCTCATGAACATTGGTGTAAAAAATAAATCCAAGAACACATTCAAAAGATCACCCACCACGATCATCTAGGATCTGAGGAACACAAATTGGTCTTGGAAAGTTGTTTGTTTTTAGAAAGTCACAAAGTTGGCTGGATAGAGAAATGGGGATGGGTCTGGGAAGAATTAGAGGTATAGATATCAAAACACATTGTGGAAAACTCAAAACTTTCAAGAACTAAGATGTGTAAAAACAAAACAGCAGTAACAAAAAGCAATCCTAAAATGGTAGAAACATAAGACTTCAAAACAGCAAAGCATTGCTAATCAGGAAGGGTAAAGCTTGAGGCATTATGATTCTTGATCTCAAATTATACTACATAAAAACAGCATGATGCTCCCACAAAAACAGACCTACAAACCAGTGGAATAGGCTAGTAATGATCCAGGGCAGAAAAATACATTATAATTACAACCATCTAGTTTTTGACAAAGGAATCAAAATCATAACTGGAAGAGATAGTCTCTTTACAAACAGTATTGGGAAAATGCAGTATTCACATATAGAAGAATAAATCTAGCTCCCTATTTCTCACCTTGCATAAAAATCAATTCAAATGGATCAAAGACCTTAACGGAAGACCTAAAACTTAGAAAATGCTAAAGGGAAATAGAGAAACACTGCAAGCTATAAGCATAGGCAAACATACCTTTAAAAGAACTCAAATAGGCTCAAGAAATAGTCATTAAAAATTGCCTGGGCCTAGAGAAATGGCTCCGTAGTTAAGAGCACTGGCTGCTCTTCCAGAGAACCCAGGATCAATTCCCGTACCCACATGGCAGCTCACAACTGTCTGTAACTCCAGGATCCAACATCCTCACACAGACATACATACATACATACAGGCAAAACACCAATAAAGCAATTAAAAAAAGAATTGACAGCCGGACGGTGGTGGCTCATTGCCTTTAATCCCAGCACTGTATAGCTACTGAAATCAGTACGGAGGTATCTTCAAAACATAAAACTACCATACAATCCAGCCATCTTACTCCCACATATATATCCAAAAGAGTCTAAGTCACATACCAGAGACATTATGAACACATCAGTGTTTATTGCTGTACTATTCACAAGAGCCAAGACATGGAACTGGCTTAGATGTCCATCAACAGATGAATGGATAAAGTACACAATAAAATTTTACTCAACTGCAAAGAAGGATGAAAAACTACATCACCTGCAGGGAAATAGATGATAGAAGCTAGAGATCATTTTACATTAAATAACTCAGACACAGAAAGACAAATATTGCACGTTCTCTTTCAGAAATGAGAAACTAGATTTAAGTACACACACAAAGTCAAACACACCATGAAATTTAAAGGGGTTTATGAGGTGTGAAGAAAGAATCTAAATCAGTGGTTTTCAACCTTCCTAATGCTGCAACCCTTTAATACAGTTCCTCAGTTGTGGTGACTCCCAACCATAAAATTATTTTTGTTTCTACTTCATATCTGTAATGTTGCTACTGTTATGAATCATAATGTAAATATCTGTGTTTTCTGCTGGTCTTAGATGACCCCTGTAAAAGGATCCTTCAACCCCCAAAGGGGTTGTGACCCCCAGGTTGAGAACTGTCTAAATGAGAGGAATTAGAGAAAACGGTAAGAGAGAAGAAAGACAAAATACCATGTTTTCTCTCACATACACAATAGAGATTTAAATACCTATAAACATAATCTATAATATATGGTGTTGACTAACTTTTATGTTGACAGAAGATGGAGTCATCTGAGAGGATGGAATCACAATTGAGAAAAATGTCTCCATAAAACAGGGCTGTAGGCAAGCAGGGTAGAGCAGAGGAGAAACTCAAGACAAATATCTCTGTCCCATGATTCCTATGGTCCCCTACCTTTAGCCTGGCCTCCACAGAAGCCTTCTTCCGAGCCTCCCTTCTGCGATACTGCTCCACTTTGTCCAGCTGGTCTGGGCGCTGAAGCATCCCAGCAACCCTTTGGACTGCTGTTGCAACAGCCTCCAGGTTTGTCTCATTCATAGTCAAAAAGCAGGTAGAATCTTTGCACATATCATACCACAGGTATACTATGTACACAAAGAAGAGGGTATGTTAAAAAGGATGAAGTGATGGCACCAAACTTAATATGAAAAGGTCATGTGATCACAGTGCAACTAAAGGAAAGTTTTTATGATATTTAAATCAGCACACCAAAAATAAAAGCTAAACTTGGGTCATAAACTCCTTAACAAAACCACAAATCTTTGGAATTCAAGATTTACCTTAACAAAGAGAAGCAGGAATATCTCACAAGCATAAGAGAGGCACACACAGGGGATATTTATACAGGGACTTAAGACTACTATGTCAAAAGTATCTCTATCACAATTATTAGTCCAACTTTTCATTTCTGGAGCTGTCACCCCATTGCTAGCCACGCCCATTGGTAGTCACTGGGAGACAATGACTATTACATACACCTCAGCAGCCCAGTGGGCCAACATGAGTACAATGACTCCCTTAGCACTGCTCTGGGTACCCAAGATTCCATTTCTTACCTTTTAACACCTTTAAAATAAAGTTAAGACAGAAAGAAGATACATATTCCTCTTTCTCAAGTAGTTTGTTCCCCTAAGCACAGATATTCAGATACTAGGTCAATCAGCCTTCAGTCTGAGATCCAATACTATCCTGGTCACGGACCACAGGCTATTAGCTGAGTATCTAGCAAATGAGAAAAATCAATAACATTGTTTCCTTTGATTTCAGCTATTCAACATTCACAGATGTGATGATGATGAGAATAATAATAATAAACTACCTCCTGGAGCTTTTCATTCACCATTCCCATGTAGTCTCAGAAAACCACTAAAATTCATTGTAGATTTTCAGTCATGTAACTTCTCACTGTGTATCTCTCTCTCTGCATCTCTCATTCAAGTGGAACAGCAACATTGCAAATACTATCTTTCTTCACCTTCTGATTATAAAACTACATATATCCAAACAAAAAATCTGAGCAGACAACAGAAATAGGATTCTAGAGGCAACCACTTCTAACAGCACTGTTTTTATTTTTTTTCTTCTCTATTTCTTTACAAGTTGAGATTCCATTGCACACATAATTGCAATTGCAAGTTTTTGTTTTCTTGCTTTGGTTTGACATCTTATCCTCAGCATTCCCAACGACATTAAAGCCGGCATAATTCTATTTACAAGGTTAGGTATTAAACTCAGCATCCAACCACTCCCGCTGGCACAGTATCACCCACTCCAGCTGATAGGTGAAAGGCAGCCCAGTTGCAATGGTACAAGCCAGATGCTAAAGGAAAGCTGACAAAACCTTTGCAAGATAAAGATCCTTGAACACTGAGTATCAGAAGGTAAGAAATGACACGGATCTCCATCAAGCCTGGTTCCAATGGCAGCCTGAGGACTGTCAGATTGCCGGCCACAGGCGCAAAAGGGAACTAACTCTAAGGGTGGAAACAGCCCCGCCCAAGGGGGAAACGCTTGTCAAGGACAAACCCCAACCCGCCCAGGCGCCCGCACCAAAGGCCCCTAGAAATGTCGGCCGATATGGTCCCTCGCCAAGGTACAAACCCGCTAAGGGGCACGCAGTGCCAGACCGCAGCGCCCCGCCCACAGACCAACGACCCAGTCGTCAGAACGGAGGCTCCTCACCGTCCGCGAAGCTGCTCCCACTTCCGGGAGCCAGACCGGAAGTGTGCAGCGCGGTCACTTCCGTTTCCGGCGGTGGGGCGGAAGGACGGGAGTAGGGCACCCTGGTCCTGAAGGCCGCTTCAGTGCGGGCAATTCTTCGGTAGTCTGTGACACAGACTCAAAATTAAACAGGGATTGCGGATCCTTGCCTGGCTCAGCCCTCTGGCGTTTGGCCGTTTCCCCGCCCCTCTCTTCTGATGCAGCACCTGCTGTACCCACTCCTTTTCTCAGGATTCATTCACGTCTTGCTCAGTTCCTCTCCTTAGCCACCTCGGTCTCTCCACACCTCTCCATCTCTTTACTGTGTTGTGTGTTCAAAGTTGCATTACTTGTACTTCGTATAATTGTTTTTTCTCGCTGTCCTTGTTCTCACCTGTCCCCCAGAGGTTTCTGACAGCTGGTAGATAGATTCAAATAGAGGAACACAGAGTGGGGTCCTGCCGATAGCTGTTAACGTAACTCATAGAAGCTACAAAGAAAACAAAAGCACAAGCAAAAAACAGCTGGTGGAATTCCTTCAGCTGAAGGAAGCAAGGAAACATCAAATTGCTTTGACAACTAGGAACAGCCAGAAAGTTTCTACAAGTTTCCCTACCTCTACAGACACAGACTTTTCCACACTGGTGTGAGCTTTTAGTAAATTTTGGCAGGTTTAAGTTCTTCTAATCCATCAGGTTTGACAACTCTGCCCTAACAGTCTTAGTTTTTCACCTTTTCTTTATACACACTTGTTGAGTAGCACACCTACCCATAACATCATTACAAAGTCTGGACCTCCCAAAGAAGAGCATGATAGGGCAGATCATCAGTAAAGGAAGGAACAATGTGGGTAATCTTTCATAACTACAATGCAAATGATATAATGAAGTCAGTTTTTGAAGATGCAGACTCTCCCTTAGTGCATGAGTTGCAATTGGAAAAGTGCTCTGGCCCCTTAGTTTATGATATAGCAGGAAGAACTTCATCTTCGTGAATGTTTAACTGCAAAGTCAGTAGGCACAGATACCAAGACAAAGCTGTAGTTTTTCTTGGCTACCTTATATCTAACACCTAATCTACTACTGCCTACTATGTGTTGGAGAGTTTAGTCACAGTGCTCCCTAACAGATTCAATTAACTAGCCTGGTTAGAAGTGAACTGCTTCAGTAAAGGACTCAACTTCTGTTTCCTTACAACTAAAACAAAATTTAAGAATCTTTCTTGGTTTCTATTTTTGGCTAGCCACATGGTGACAAAGCTCAAGAAACACTTGGGGGTCACTGGATGAATATACTAAGCATACTTTTGAATGCATAGGTGGATTTCTAGGCAGGCATAGGAGTAACCAGGGCTAAACTAGGGAAATAAACAAGCAGTGACTGAAACTTATGCTCCCCTGAAGCAGGAAAATGAGTAGCCCAGAGCCCACTTTACACTCACCCAGAGCAAGGGAGGAGGTACAGGTTCTAAGTAGGTGGAGAGCAGATGGAGATTTCTTCTGGAAACCCAGATAATCAGCTCAGAGCTTCCTTGGTGAAAGAATGTTTCCAGAAACAGTCTATCCTAGGGATGGCTAGAAGCTTGCATAGCTGTGCTGGGCCCTAGAGTAGGGTAGACTGCAAAAGACACTTCACTTGGGACAAACACCTCCTTATCAGCCTGAAGAGTAGTGCTAAGACTCAGCTGTTGGCAAAGAAAATCCAGAGAGGCTCTTTGGGCCCCCTCAATCTCAACAGAAACAAATTATGATGTTGCCCAAGATCTCTTCTTGTTCTCAGAGGACAGAGCTCTTGCTTAGCTACATATTAGATGTTATCAAATATGTATCAAGGATATATAGAATTGTAGCATCCAAACAAGTAGAAAGGAGAGAAGGAAGGGGGAGAACAGAGTATCCCAGCAAACAGAGAACGTGGGAAAAGGAAGACTTGATCAAACATAATTGAAAACAGAATGGGAAATAGAAATGTGCTCAAATGAGTACAAGTAAATGGATTAAATGTGGCAAGACTGTTATTAGAGAAAATTTAAAACATAAGAAAACAAAAGGGCTAGTAGTGGAGGAAGTTTCTCACAATGACCAGTTAATCCTGAGAAAATTTGTGTGTGGTGAGATTAGCATCAAATTGTCTAAGTTTTGTCAAAAGTCACAGACAGAGACTGTTGTGAAGATACAAAATGCATAAGATATAAACAAAAAGGATTAAAATGTGGTAACTATCACAGGATTAAAAAAAAACCTTGGATGACAAGAGGCTTCTGTCAAGCCTTCCTCACTCTTCACAGGCAGTGTGAGTATGGGGCGTCCTGAGAGCACATGAAGGTCCTAACTCCAGTTTTCATCTCCAGCCTTTCTACTTTTACATTTGTTATTCTCTTCTGCTGTCCTAGAATGTAAATCCAAAAGACTCTCTGAAGGAAAAGACACACAATTTTACACTAAATATATGGAAACATGAGGTTTGTTTTGCAAATTTAGTACAGACTACAGTATAAGAAATGTATTTGCATTCTCTGTTAAAACAGAGCACCAAGAAAACAGCACAGAAAGCTGCATTGTAGAGTATATGTTTAAAGTTTGTTGGGCCAGTCTAGATCTTGAGGATTTTTTCTAGTAGAAACTGCAAATATAAATATGTATTTATATTACTTCTTAGCCCATCTCTCACTATATTTGATTTTGATATTCTAGCCACATAGGGAAAAGTTAGATATCACAAAAAGTGTGAGTCTGTGCTTAGTGTAGATGGTGAAATCATAAAGCAGGAGTATCCTCTGTGCACATTCTGTACAAGCTGACTGGGCACTTGTGATGAATGAGCAACAAAAGTGCAGATGTGGGAGCTTTGCGCTTCCTTGGACAGTGTTGGCACCAGGTATCCAAGCTTGCCATGTGATGTGGTGTCTCACATACACAAAATCTGCAGAACTGATATCAAAGTGCAGAACTCAGTGTAGACAAAGCCTGTCCTGCAGGGAAAGCCCAGGTCCCAGTTGAGCTGCCCACACTTCACACTTGGTAACTCATTACAGCAGTATGCAGATGAGGTTCATCAGAAAGGTTCAGAGTATCTGAACAGAGGGCATACAGGCTCTGGGGGGACATGGCTCTTCTTTGGATACATAGCTAGGGGATGGGGATCTAGCTAAGATTGATAAATTAATAATGCATTTTATTTTATTTTATTTTGAGAAGGGTCTCATATAGGCTTCAATCTCTTGAGTGCTGTAATACACACCACCATTCCTAAATATGTCTCCGAATTCCCTCTTCTCGGCCTCTTTTCCAAGGTTTCTTCCACTGGCTCCAGTATGCCCGGGAAATGTTGTATACACTGGAGCATAACAGTTTACTGTGTTCTCTGCTTCTTGTGTAATAAGCATATAGGATGCTGAGTCTGGCTGAGGATAGGAACATAACTAATCACTTTCAGAGAGAAATACTAGAATGTCGGACACTTGAGTGGTTTGAGCATATTCTGTCCTTGGGAGTTGGGCATGTGGTTAGGTCAGGAAGTGTTGAGAAGACTCAAATTCTACCTGCTGTTATTCATTAGGACCCACAGTGTAAGCTATGCTTGTCAGAAATGTGCAAAGTGGGACTGAGACAGTTTGAGGCAAGGAGGGAGATAGGTGGCTGGGCACAAGGTGCAGAGCTGGGGCACCATCCTCACTTCAGGCTTCAGGTAATGGAGAAGCTGGTGTGACGTTATGAGCAAGCCTCACATCTGTGACAGCACAGCTCCTGCCTTGCCCTTTGAAAAGCCCCTGCGGACTGGGGGACAGAGAGAACACAGGTTCCCAGGCTCTCGTAGTGGGCATTCTCAGTTCTGTATCCCCGTCCCACAGTGAGTCCTCTTGAGAGCCAGACATCTCAAAAGCTGAGCAGAGAACCTGGTTCTGCCCACCCAATGAGAGTCTAACAAGGTGCTAGGCATTTTCCAGACAGCTTCTTCACCAAGCCAGTAGCTGAGCAATGATTTCCTGGGGCCATGGGTAAAGGAAAGAAAGTCTGTATTGAAGAGATTGCCTAGTAGAATTAGCCATGAGCTCCAGCAAGCTCCTTAGCAAGCATTCTTAAGACCTCAGGGGAAGTGACATCAGAGGTGGATGCTCATCCCCGATGAAGACCATCTGTACCATAGAGGTAGGCAGAGCACAGCAGACATTTTCCTTTTCAGTGGCCCCTGTGCTAATGGAGCAGGAGTTTTGGTCTGAGCCCTTCCCTGGAACACTCTCAACTGCTCTACCAGCCATAAGTCATTTTGCCAATTGTTCGTGGTAATCCTTTCTTTCTGTTTCATATTTAATATCCACATCTCCTACAATAAGAGTACATTGCCTTTGCAATTCAGAACAAATACTGGCTGCTTTCCTGTCGCTAAGTCTTTCTGGGCTAGGAACCGTTGCCCTTACCGGAAAGCTCTATAGACAATAGCCAGGGACAATTCATCCTCGTCAGTGTGGCTTCACCCTTTTTTGTATGTTGTGCTTCTCTGATTTCTGGCCTGGACACAATAACCTCCACCATGTGATGTGCACAGGGATACAGGTATATAAATCATATTTAGAAATCCACAGAAAATACCAAATGAGATGGGATGTTTCCCTGACCACCACTATGCAAAGTGTGGCTTCAGATCTCCTCAGAAGCCTCAGAACTTCTGTTGCATACAGGCAGGAGATGTAGCAAGACTGGGTACCAGGGACACATCACTTTGACACATCAGTTGAGGGTTGCCCACCATAAACTACTATTGACTACTTTCATAAGCACATTAATTACAAAGAGAAATACTGTCCACTTGAACAGACTTAGGTTTATTTATGAGAATCCTCTGATGTTCTATATGATTCAGGATACTCTACTACTCAGCTTCACACAGGGAGTTTCAGCCTCACTCATTGAGTTCTGTAAAGAGTGTCACTAAAAGAATCTCTGATCACATCCCGTCATCCAAGGACTGAAATTTCCAGCAGAACGCAGCTCTAGGGTAGGAAAATCCCATCAGAGCCTTTGGGTGGGATCACAGTTAGAGAGGCACCCTTAGGGAACATCCTGGGCACAGTCACTTGGCCAGGACCAGCCCATGATGATGAGTCCAGGGGCTCACGTTTAACAATAGGAGCTCTGCAGTCCTGGTCCAAAGAGGGGTGCTGGCTCTCATTGTGACCCCGCATGAAGAGGTGGTGAGGAGACTCTGGATCCAGGCAGGTACAATGTGCAGGATGGAGAGGAGCCTGCTCCCTGCAGGATCCCACAGTATCTCTGCTGTGGGGATTCATTCCCAGCATACTGTGACCAAGGTGTGAGGTACAGACCTGCTGCCTATAGTCAGGCTCTGTTTTCAGGTGCATCCTGGCAGGGAAACTGACCAGATGTCTCCCGGTCATGTCGCCAGCTCCCAGCCATACCCGACTAGTTGTGCTGACATCAACTATGTTCTGGGACCCAGATTCATTTTCCATCTTGATTGGTACTTCCAGTGATAATACTGGATTACATGGGGTGTCCATGGTGACTGGCAGGCTGTGCAATTTTGCTTCCTCTGTAGAAAAAACCCTGGCTGAGAAGCGCTGCATTCCATGCAGAGGGATCCTGGATCCTAGGCTGCCCTGGGGGATATGACAGGTGGAGGGATGTACCTGGTGGATATCTTGCAAGGGTCTGTTCATTTGACTGCAGTAGGCACCCGTGGGATAGTCTGGTGAATCTTTGAAAGAAGCCATGTTGCCGGTACTAAACATGCCCTGGCTTCCAGGGTAGGGCATACAGGAACCATGGGTCATTGGACAGGTGGATGGCTCATTCTTACTGGGCTGCCGTGTCAGCTTGGTGGTGACCTCCTGACTTCTCTGTTCTGTGCCCCAGTTTAGGTGCCTCAAGTGTATCGGTGTTTCCAAGCCATAATTGTACTTGTGCATCTCCCTCTGCCCCCGGGCACCAGTGGATCTCCTTAGTATGTGTTTCTGGTCCTCTTCTTCCCTGTCCCTTCAGAGAAAAGATAGCCATTGAACATAGCAACAGAAGTGATACTCTTACCTCCTTAGGGGCCTCAGCCTTTCTATGAGAGGATGACAACTTAGTATGATACCAGTTAACTCCCAAGGGAAGCTTCAAGTCTTCCAAGATCACATTGGCCTTTTCAACCACCTGTTGTCAATCCTAGGGAACAGTGAAGACCCTTCCTTGCTCTACCTTGCCTTCCTTGGTCCCTAGGTCCCAAGCAGCATGCTGCTCTCCTTAGTCCAAGGAGGCATCACTGGGCATGGGTGAGTATCCTCCATCAGTCATATGATCATGACTAATATAACACTACAGGGACTATCAAATTGAAAGGACAATCCTGTGGTTGACCACAGGACACTTTGTGGCTTCAGGACTAGCACCTGTGTGATGAGAGATAAGGAAGGTACTACCTAGTAGTCAGTGGGCATGTGGCATGTGGCAGGTGAGAGAAGGGCTTTGACCTGAAAGACTTTTGAGCCCAGCATACTCCTCCCTGATTGCTTGCTGCCCAGGCTGAGAGGCTGTCCACAAACACAGGTGTCAGGGTTATAGCAATTATTTCTTCTCCATGCCTATTCCATCCTTTTCACTCTGATAACCACAGTGGCTTAATTAGGGGCTAGGACTGTGCATCCTGGTACCACTTACCCTGAAGCCCCCTTGGGGTCGAGGAGGACGTCAGGACCACCCCTGAGGCACAGACATGAAGGCCTGGCTAGGGCCCGGGCCCAGTGGCTCCTATCTGTTTGTCCCCTGAACAGTGAAATGCCATTTTCTCCATTGCTCCTTCCTGTTAGAATTTAGAGAGGGAAAGATGTCACAATGAGGGCTAATAAGACAGTTTTTTCTCAACAGTTACCAGGACCAGAGTGACAGCCCCAGGCAATTATCTCTGTGGTACTCCCTGCTAGCCCTGGCATCTCAAGGAAATACACAGAGTCCTGTAGACATGGGGAACTCTCTCAGGGACAAAAGCATCTTGCCATAGAGAAAAGATAAGAAAATGAAGTTTTAGCAGTACCTGCTAAGTAATTTGGTTTGGGATGTGATTCTGATTCACACAGACTTGTAACAGCTTTTGCCCTGTAAAGATCAGATGACAGCATTAATGTATATTAACAATATGACAATGAAAGAAATTAGCAAGACAGGTATTATTGCTTGCTCAAGAGAAGATAGAAATAACATACACCTTTTAATCTTTATATCACAGAGATTTTTCTTGGTTACAGCTACCTGAAGATTCTGAAGCATGTTGCATTTGGGGACCAATACAAGTACAAACATTAATTACTTTAGGAGGTAGATGGAACATAGGTGGCTTTTAGAGATTGTAACTTCCTCCCCTCCAGAAGGCCAGAATGAAAATATAGTTTATCCCAGTGACTCAAGGAAGTTGTGTTCTATACAACCATCACAACAATGAATTAGTGATCACAAAGCCACTACTTTGTGTGGGTGGGGTAAGAGTTATAACATGAACTTGGAAGCTGTTTTTATTAAAAACCAAACTCTTCACTTGGGTTCACAAACTATCTAAAAGCAGGATAAAAGTCTGGCATCTCTACCTTTATTTTGCATATGTGTCCTTTACTTTAGGTCACCTGCTTATCTATGTACACAGGTACACTAATCGTTCATGGACACCTATCTAGAAACTAGGGCTACCTATCCTAGCTGTCTTAGTTCTGGTTATTATTGCTGTGATGAAGTGTCGGGATTGAAAGTAACTTGGGGAGGAAAGGGTTTATTTCACTCACAGTTCCATATAACAGTTCATCTTTGAAAACAGTGAGGGCAGGGACTCAATCAGGGCAGGAACCTGGAGGCAGGACCTGATGCAGAGGCCATGGAGGAGTGCTGCTTACTGGCTTGCTCATATGACTTGCTCACCTTGTTTTCTTATAGAACCCAATGCTGATGAAAGAAGAAATGCAGGTAGGAAACAAAAGACAAACTAGAGAGCAGAGTGCAGCATAGAGCAAGCAGCAGAGATTGCCACTGAACATAACAGGATGTGCTGGCCACTGGTGACGGTATTCCTAAAGGAAGATGTCCCAGCTAAAGTATATGACTATCTTAATTCTACCTGTATTTCTGAGTCTATTGTGAATATCCTTTGTTACTGTATATATCCATAGGAAAGTTGTCTTGGATGGAAAACATAAAAAGCATGATCCAGGAGTGTGGTAGTTTGGAGTAATTGACACCCATAATCTTACAGTGGGGGGCACTATTAGGAGAAGTGACTTTGTTAAAGTGGGTATGGCCTTATTGGAGGAAGTCTGTCACTGTGGGGTGGGCGTTGAGTTTTCCTATGCTCAAGATACCACCCAGTGTGTCAGTTGATTTTCTTGCAAGACATAGGACTCTCAGCTCCAGCACCACATCTGCCTGCAAACCGCCATGCTCCCTGCCATGATGATAAGGAACTGAAACTCTGAAACTGTAAGCGCCACACCAATTAAGTGTTTTCTTTATTAAGAGTTGCCATGGTCATGGTGTCTCTTCATAGCAATAGAAGCCTAACTAAGACAAAGAGCAAGATGAACATACCAAGGCACTCAGCTGAGTCAGAAAGGCTAGATTTTCACAATTGCCCAAAACATTTGCTAACTGCATTTTCTAAATGTGCATAATGTATGTGGTAGTGAGCTCTGTGTCTCTGTGGGTTTGTGCAGCCTTGGCAAATTACTCTTGAGGGTCAGGTAACAGACCTGCATTCAGGTGATGAATTAGGTGATGCCTGGTGCTTATCATCCTTCAAAATGGGAATGCAACAGATACTTAGGCCAAATAAGGGGACAATTACAGGGGACAAAGGACATGGGCTAGAACTAAGCCACAGAGTGATCACTCAATTTGGCTGCTGCAGAGAGGCCCCAAAGGATAAAAGAAGGGGCTTGGTGCAGCAGAGGAAACAGGATCCCTTCCTTTCAGCCAATGACCTAAGGGAGATCACAGAGTAACCCATGGATTAGGAGGGGCTCACTAGTGGCACTGTTCCAGGATGCTTGGGGCATGACATCCTCAGGTAAGGATGGGGAGGCCAGTAAAATGGGCACTGCCTCCTGAAATGGCCTGATAAGGCATTTAACTGCCCTCATGGAGGCTATACTGTGGAGGGGACAAGACTGATGAGAAAATAGTGGTCCTAGAGGGCCCCTCCCCAACACTCTTCCAGCAACCAAGGCCAGAGAAGAGCTCACAACTGCCTCTATGAGAAAAGCACCATGGCTCAGGTTAGAATTAGGGTCAGGATTACAGCTGAAACTCCTGGTTCAATTTTAAATAGATGGAGAGCCCATTTCGATGTTCACTGTTTATTCTAAGCCTGCTGTCTTGGCTAATGCAGTGATGGTCCAGAACCTTAGTATGTCCTGGAGGTGGGAGGGGGCAGCTTGGTTCTGTTTTAGTCACCAAAGGACATACAATTGGCTGGGAATTAGGGCCTTTTGACTACGCTATTGTAGTGGGACAGGAGAAAGTGTTGCTCACAATCTATGGGGAAAATTGTTGTGTAGTAGCTTCCTCCTAGATTAAAACCTTCCATCTCAGAGAGAAAATCCTGAAGACATACGATGTAAAAGAAATATTTAATGTCAGAATGCTCACAGGGAAATGAAACAAAACAATAAGATGCCCTAAGGAAAGTAAAACACTCCATCATTAAGACAGGAAGTAAATAACCCAAAATAGCTTCAGGAAGTCCCTAAAACTGAGCAGAATCTCTAGTCATCTCCCAGGACTGTATAAGCAGCAAAACTACTGGGAGTCTCACAAGCCAAACTGCAAAGAAGACCCTCAAAGGAGCTGAGCTGCCTAGAAAAGGCTCAGATCAAGAGTCCCCAGTAAAGACCATTCTCCAACCTACTGAGCTGCTCGAAGGCTGTACAGTATGCTCCAGATTTCCAGATTTTGTGATCTGTCACTCACGCTGGGGTGGACTTTAGTGATATAGTTGTCTTTGAGTCGTTTCTGCTCCTATAAGTAACCCCTCACCCACATTCCTGTATGTAACCCTAATAAAACTCATTACTTCACCAAGTTGGACTTTGTGTTATCCGTACTTTGGTCTGCCTTCAGCTCACTATCTCAGGTGAGTAGACATTTGTTCATGTCTCTCCAAGAATAATGTGATACAACAGAAATCAGATTCAGAACTGAGGCATCCCAATCAATTCCCTCTGACCACATGTTCCCATGTCATGATACCAGGTAGAAAATAGCTTCATACGCATTGCCTTTTAAATCTCTCCTGGAAATGGATCCATGAATCAACCACAGATACGGCCCAGGAAACTAGGAGTGTTTTGTAGTCTTGAAATTTGGGGAAATGCCACAGGACTATCCAGATAAGGGCCTAGGAAGCTGGTATAGTTCTGACACTAATCTTAGATGAGTCTGCTGAATATCTATCTACGTTACGCCCAACACCAACAAACTGAGGAGGAAGGGCCCAAGGAGGTGACAGGACCACTTCGACCTCTCTCTGGGGGCGTACTCTGAGCCTAGAAATTAAGGGCAGATTTAGAATAGTTGCAATGAAAATGCGTGGAGCTACAGTTTGCACCAATTTTGAAAAGATACTTGTCCCTAATAGTAGTCAGGTACATTGTGTAAGGGTTTTAAAATATCAGACTGCATATGTATTACTTGTTACAGAAAATTAAATAGAAATAACAACATTTTGCTATCATAATTAAATGTCATGGTGTGACAATTCGTGCTCACCTTGAGTCCACTGTAACCACAATGTCTGCCCTGTGCTTTGCCCTCATGAATGCACTTTTCATTTTCATCTCAGTCACCGAAGATAGGACTGGCACCACAATGCAAAACAGTGAGAGCCGAGGGGGCAGGGCTGTTCCTGATGGTGCCTTCTTCTTCTGTCCAAACAGGAATTTTAGCTTTCCTTGGAACTGCATAGTCTGGTGTTTTAAAGACAGAAACACAGCTGTTCAGAGTCATGGAGGTAACTTTGTAGCCATACCATCATTCTAAGATGCTCACTACCTTAGTGGAGCTCAACCTCCTGGGCACTAGCTCTGCCCAAGGGCTGTAAGTAGTTCCTTCGTTGGCAGTCTCAAGACCATTTATGGATAGCATAATCTCGCCCATGCACATGTTGACACCCCCTGGTGTGTGTATAAGTAGACAGACATGAGTATACATCTACCTGAGTTGTCCCAGCCTGATGGAGGAGGATCATCTGCCTATGTCTTACTTTCATTGGTTAATAAAGAAACTGCCTTGGCCTTTTGATAGG
>LOJH01017185.1:6976-22404 GCA_001685095.1 Ellobius talpinus
ATTCATTCATTCATCCATTCACTCATTTGAGACAGTTTTACATAGCCCAGAGTTGCCTTGAGCTTACCCTATAGAAAAGGGTGACCTTGAACTTCCAGACTTCCTGCCTCTGCCTCTTGAGTACCAGCATCACAGACAAGCAACATCACATGCATTTCATACAGGACTGGAGATTAAATCCTGGGCATTGTCTGAGCTGCCACCACTACCCTATCCATTTTTATTTCAGCTTCTTCTTCCCTTATTTTTGACGAAAGTTTTCTTTAGTCTCTACGTGTAACATTTTCTTACTTTGGATGCCCCCCCTTCTTTCCCTTTATTATCTTGCCTTGTCCTTTAGATCTTGACTTATGGCTCTTTCCCATAGATGATGCAAAATGCAAATGAAGTCTAAAAGAGCAGAGTAATTGCATGAGGGGAGGAATTGGCCACAACAGAGATCCCTGCCTCGGGAACTTCATCTCCAGCCCTTCCTCTGCCCTCCTAGGGGCCTGCGTGGTGAACTTGTTAAGGCACACACAGCATAGAAGAGCCCTGAAATTAATCTCCCCTAGTACATTAGGGAACACTTCGCTGACACGTACTGTCCCTGTCAGCCCTAATAAAGAGATTTTTACCTGTATTTGCCTATTCAACACTTCAGCCCCTCAGCCAATTTTGGAAATTATTTCTGATTTATGGCTCTCTCTCAAGCCGGTGTCACCTTGCCTGTCAATTATGCCTCAAAGCAAATGCTAAGTGAATGTTGCCTGGTGAAATTAATAAGGGAAACCTTTACTCAAAAACCTAGAAAGACGCTTGGATAGGAGATCGCTCAGCCAGGCCGTGAAGCGAAGGCCGCCTGTGGTACTCGTAAGTGGGACCGAGGAATGTGGGTAGCTCGGTGCTACACAGAGCTCTAAGAATTGCTGCCCCTTCAGTGTTCAGACCTCGGCCACTTCGGTGCCCAAGGATATCATCAGCAAAGGTCATTTGCCCCAGGTCTCTGAGTTGGGACTTGTAACCATGCTTCTTTTGCTGATAAAATAAGCGGTTCAGTTTCAGCATCTACCCAAGAAATGGAAAGTGGGCGGATGCACTGCTCCTTAGAGGTCGCTGTCATTTGGCCTTCCTTTGGACAGGCTGCAATCATGTGGTCCATACCAGATGCCAGAAACTTCCAGAAAGGAAGGATTTACAAGTTACCCTCAATAGTGCTGGCCTCTGCTATTTCTGCCATTGTATGTTCTGATGTGCGCATGTGTGTGTGTGTGTGTGTGTGTGTGTGGTGTGTAGGATCATGTGCATGTACACACATCTGTGTAAGAGGTACACAGCTAGCATCAGGCTCTTCCTCTGTCACCATCCCCCTTATGTTCTGAGGCAGGTTTTTCACAGAGCCTGTAGGGCACAGATTATGAAGACTAGATGGGCAAGCCAGCAAAACTAGGGATCTTCTTGTGGATCTTACCCCAGTGCTGGGAGTATAAGCGTGCACCACAACACCCAGTGGATGCTGGGAATCAAACTTGGATACTCATGCTGGCAGAGCAGGTACTCTCAGACTGGGCCCCCTCCTAAGACTTCTCATCTTTCGCTTTGAAAACTGCGGCAAAGAGGGATTGATGTCACTGTCAGTGAGCAGGTGGCAGAGTAGCTTCCTGATGGTTTGGGTAAAGAACTAAACTCTGTAATACTTGGGTTTTCTTGTTACCCCTAAATATGTGGCCTCGGCCTTTTATTTCATCCTCTGTCGTCATATCTACCAAGGAACTAACTATACTATCTCTGTAGGAGGAAATTAAACAGAAACCTGCAAGTCTTCCTATTTGAAACAAAATCCCCTACTTCACACTCATCTGGATTTGGAGAGCTTTGCTAATAGCAGATACATCTTTGAAGGGAAATCAATTTGGAGATAGATGTATAGAAAGCAAAGTAATGTTATACAGACAACATTCAAGTTATATAGCTCGTAAAAGGAAGCTGACATGATCAAGAAGGGCAATGATAGCCTTAAACCAACAAGGTCCTGTTTCTAATCCATAGTCCCCTTGGGAAAATGTCCCCTAGTCTTTGAAACAGAACCTTCTCAGTCTGAGGATAGAGTTTGGATCCGAGCTTAATTCTTTGCCTGAATAAAAATGTCAGTCCCTCCCCTTTGGAGAAAAGAAAGTTAGTGTATTATATCTGTGGGTCCACCAGTGTCCACCGGGGTGCATCTCCAACATAGTTTCATCTTGGTGCTCTAGAAACCCTGGGAAGTGGTGTGAAAACTGAACAGCTAAGAAGCAAAGGTCTGCTAATGTCACAAAATGTTCTATTTCTGTACATTCCTGGAATCACAGCTTTTGTTTTCCTTAGAGAAGACTCATTTGTCTACAAATAGAATGTTCTAGGGACACTTCCAGGACAACTTCCAGCTTCCATGCATTGTGAAGCTAAAATACCTTAACTTCAGTGCAGACATTGGACTTGTGGCAAAAGAGAGTGATAAAGAATACAAACCTCAAAATTTTCACAGGCTCTTAAATCAAGATTCTCTTATAAACCTTGGATAGTTTAGTCAAAGCCCCAATTTAGTTTAATTTAGTTTAGTTTTGGCCAATGTTCATGTCTTCGCCTAGATATTTTCTCAATACTCTAAAATTGCTTTGGGAAGAGTTTACTTTTCATCTCTGGAGAGATAATTGGGAATCAGAAAGGTTCAGCCATAACCAGGATTCCCACACTTACCCTGCTGAGTCTAGACCTGAAAAGCCATCTTTCAGACTCCAATGCCTGTGTAATGCTTGCTCTTGATTGTCAATGAGACAAGAGTTAGAATCCCCTGGATGTAGGGGATTACGTAGATTGCATCCCTTGTTGTAGGAAGACTGATCTTAATTGCCAATGGGACCATTCCCAGGAGCAAGGGATGCTGGACTAGCCATCATTCAGAAAGTGATCTGAACACTAGCTTCCCTTCACCTCTTTCTGTTTCCTGATTGTGAATGGAATGTGACCAGTGACCTGAACCTGCTGCTGCCTTGACTTCCACACCACAATGGCCGGCATATTGAACTGTGGTCTAAATTCAAGCCTCTCTCCCTGGGGTTGCTTATGTCGGGGTATTTTATCACAGCAGTGGGAAGAAGGACACACAGCATCCAAAGATTTGTGAATGAGATATGTATAGATATGTATAGTTTAGGGATGATGGTCCCAGTGTCCTTTTAACCATTTTCTCCATGTTCCATGCTTCTCGTCATTAGAGATATGACAGAGACAAAGATACCCTTTGAGCTTTCACAGTTCTCCGCTTAAAGAGACCAGCAACCGTTCTCCAATGACCAAAACTCAGCATTTATTGAGTGATGGATACAACTCTGGAAAGACTACACTGAAGATGGAAAAGACTGGCACAACTTGAGCTTTTGAGAATCAAGAGGTTGTTTCTCACATGCTTCCAAAGCATTGAAAGCACACATCCGACAGTTTCCTTTTCTAGCAGGTTCCTTCATAAGCTTGTTTCCTGCCACCCACTTCATTATTCTTCCCTGAGATTGACAGTGTGTTCAATTGGGTGTCTATCTTTAGAAACAGTGAGCTTCTGAACCATGCCTTTGTAAATTCCACCCATTCATACCAGAAACAATGTCCAAGCTCGAGGGAAGGTCTCTGGGGATGGCTTTTTCCACAACTCTGACAGCTTCTGTTTGGGACAGTGGTGGGTTCTCTGTCTTTCCAATGCTTGTAACAAGCCAATCTTCTACTTACAAGTTCAGTTTGAGTTACAGATCAGCCGTATCCTGGTTGCTAGGAACTCAGAGAGCCCCAGGCGCTGGCTGCACTATGTCATCTCACAAACCTTTGCCTCCTGTCCAAATGTAGAAAAGGAAAGG
Organism: Ellobius talpinus; assembly: GCA_001685095.1. Lineage (NCBI taxonomy): Eukaryota > Metazoa > Chordata > Mammalia > Rodentia > Cricetidae > Ellobius > Ellobius talpinus. The sequence goes on from LOJH01017185.1 coordinate 10,840, forward strand.
GGTGGATAATAAGAGAAAAAAGTGAAGCAAAGGCAGGTAGAGATCAGCTTAGTTCCTCTTCTTCAAGTCATGATTGCTCCTGCCTTAGGGAACTTGTAGTCACTCATTCCTGCTCTACTCAGAACCAATTACCTCTCCCCTCTGGGTCTTGGGTCAAGTGTGACTTCTGATGAGCAGCCTGACCTGATCACCTAATCTAACGCAGCCCCAGGTCTCCAGGTCTGTACATCCACACATCCTGTCTTTTGTTATTCTGGGATTCCATCACAACTTAAAATCACATTTCTCTCGTGCCTCTTTCATGAATTTCTCTTCAAGGTAGACTCCCACAGAGAAGAGGCATACCCCAGTCTTCAATAAGAAAACAGCTCTCAGCTTGTAGGCTAAGTTATGATAAATACTCCACCAGTCGCTGAAATGGTTCTTGTGCCCTTTCTTGTTCTTATGTCTATTTTTACACGGACCAAATAAACATGATTATTACATAATCTCAGAGGACATGGGGTCATGACTTGGGGTCACAAGTTTATACAGTGCAGCTGTTGTCATGCTATTTTACAAATTCCATGACCTTAAAATGACAGTGTTAGGGGGCATCTCGGCATCCAGCACAAAGCTAGGAGCCTGTTTCCTCCAGCGAGTATTCGTAAACAATTGGGTCACTTTGTTCTCGGTTTACTGCAGAGTGGCCTGATGGACTCCAGACCTCCCTCAAAGAAGCAAAGTCTGAGGTGGAAAGGATATGTATTCTCAGGCTCTCTCTCCTACATCCATGGCTACTTTGGTGCTTGACCTATCGAAGGGATCCCCCTAGAAGAAAGTTAGAGGTGAAAATCAGCACTGTGCCAGGGTCCAAGCTCCATCTGGGTTTCTATTTTGAGCCTCAGTCTCTGCTTCCACAGGTCCAGCTCATAACTTTAGTAGTTATAAGACCTGCATTAACATCTTCCTGACACATTGGGAAGCGCTGCCTGCGAGGCAGAATCCAAGTTTGTAAACCAGCTTCCTTGGACCACCATGTGCTGGCTGTCTCTGGGCAGTCATGGGGACTATCTACTTTCTGCCCTCCAGAATGGTGAAAACAAGTCTCGCTAGAAATAATTCCATTGCAAATGTAAAAAAAAATACAATTTCTTGATATTAAGTAAAAGAAATACTAGTGGAGATTTGAAAATAAAAGTGTAAAAAAAAACCCCTCAGTATCAATATTCTCTAAGCAGGTCTTACACAGCCATTCCTACAAGTGTTTAAAACAGTATCGATGAGATGAGATTATTGGTTTCTTGTAGGTATGCTCATTGTAAAATAGTCAAATACGTGTGGGTATGTGTATAAAGAGTGCAAAAACAGTGTACAGGAAAAGGGATTGTACACAGCAGCTCATCATTCCACAGACTCGTGTGCACCCTCACACTTGAGCCCACCCTCCATGGTTTCACAGTCAGAGGCACAATCGCACATCAGAGTTCAAGGCACCTCTGTGCTGTTGCTTCTTGAAGCCACTGTTCACAATGGCATCACACTGCAGCCCCTGAACTGCTATCCAAGGGGTGACCCCAACGAACCTGTCTGTGAGATTACAGAGGGATTTACAGACGCCGACAGCCCTGTAGATCAATATTTTTCACAGGACGCAAATGAAAGAAGCTCTGACATTGTTCCCATTGGGTTCATGGTGATACCCAGGCAAAGTGTTACCTGAAGAATGAAGAGTCTCTGTGCAAAGCCTAGAAGTCACAGGAGGAACCGAATATGCTCCTTTCTGCATAACCCCACATGCATGCAGGCATAATGGTGTATATGCACAGGGGACACGGCTGGCTCGCCATGAGTAAGCAAAGCTCATTTCACTGGCAGCAAGTGTTCAATAAAACCTTTGTATATCCTCCAAAATTCAACCTGCCAGTGATTTTCATGGGCTGTGTCAGCCAAATGTTATTAGGAAATTGTGTAGTTAACCTCATGTGAAAATTTTATTGCGACAGTATTTTTCGGTGCTTATATATCAGAAAGCTTGTGGTGCTCAAAACCTGGCTTCTGCTAGGCTTCTGACACTGGATTTTTCAAGCGTCTTTCCAGTTAACTGGAATTATCACTCATCAGTTTCCTTTTTAATTAGCTGTGGAAGCGAACTGGTATTTCTTTATTTTCCCTCCCCAGAGGGAACCAGGAACAAAGATCGGATCTGTCATACCAGTTCAGAAACATGTCATTTTTCTCCTTGAGCAAAAATGCCTCCCAGCTGCCCCGTCCTAAAACCAAACAAATCTCAAATAGTTATGTGCAGCGATAGGAAGCCATTCCTAGCCGACATTCTGGTACTCACTCGTGTTAGCCCGAGTGCTCAGGATGGCATGAAATAGCCAGTGAGAAATGGAAATGCCACCTTGACAACCCAAGGACAGAGTCTCCTCTCAGAGGCAGAGGCAGTGCCTGCAGAAGAGGCAAACCCTAGCTCCACAGGGTGAGCTTCATCGGGCTGCATGCCCCGCGGTCGTTCTTCAGCATGCAATCACGGAAGGGAGAGTTCATTTCCTGCTACAAGCCACGCAGCTAGTAACAGCTTTCAGAATCTCACAGCATGAGTCTGGGATACGCAAAGGTAACTTAGCTATTGTACTATTGTAGGTCAATCAAGAGACCTGGAGCTTAGCAAGAGAAACGTCCAACACTTTCATGCTCGAGCGTGTGTCCATGAAGGCCCCAAGTTCAAATGGGTCATCTTCTATCTACCGTGCCGCAGTCACCACATGTGATTTCAGATGTCATAAAGAAGAGATTATTTTAAAACATTATTGATATGCGTGTCTGCACATGCTCCAGCATACACACGGGTTTCAGGGAACAACTTTCTAGAGTCAGAACATGAGCTTCCAGTGTCAAACTGCAGTCATCCAATTTGGCAGTAAGCACTTTTACCCACTAAGCCATCTCACTGGCCCAAGGAAAATTGTTTGTCTGTGTGTATATCTGTGCAGCACATGCATGCAGTGCCCACAGAGGCCAGAAGAAGGCATCAGATCCACTGGGCCTGGTGTCAATGTGTTCATTAGCTGCTATTTGAGGGCTGGGAATTGAACCTAGTTCCTCTGGAAAAGCAGTCAGTCTCCCTAGGGAAACACATGCACACACACACACACACACACACTCATACACACAAAGAATTTTTTAAAGAACGTTTTTTAAACACGACTTGTGGCGCACGACGCCAGCCTGTGTTCTATGAGCCACCATACAGTTTGGGAACAGGGCAAGGGGCTGGAGATTGAAACACACAAAGACTCACAGACAGAGAGAGCCACGGGTCATCCTTGATACAGGAATGCTCCAAGAATGCCCCCTTTATTGTGTTCAGGGGCAGCTTATTAGGGATCACCACACCCCAGCCAAACGTACCAGAAACCATTCCCCTGCCACCAGGAACTCCTGAGGGTCTCGTGTTCAGAGCAGCTATAGGCACTCAGATCAGGGAAAACAAATTGTTTACAAGAAACTCAGGATCTGGGGGCTCACTGCTCCCAACAACGACTGGAGAAAAAAATAATTCTTAATGATATTCTGCTATACTCATAGATTTGTGCCCAGGCCAGTCATCATCAGAGAGGCTAGATAAGAGTAGATGCAGAGACCCACAGCGAAACATTAAGCAGATCTTGAGGAATCTTGCAGAAGATGGGGAGGAAGGATTGTAGGAGCCAGAGGCATCGAGAACATCACAAGATAACCCACAAAAATCAACTATCCTAGGCTGATAGAGGCTCACAGGGACTGAACTGTCCATGAGGCTCACAGGGACTGAACTGTCCATGCATGCCACTGACCTAGGCCCTTTGCTTACATGTCACAGTTGTGTAACTTGGTCTTTTGTGGGACTCCTCACAGTAGGAGCAGAAGATGTCTCTGGCTCTTCTGCCGGCTTTTGGAACGCTTATCTTCATACTAGATTGCCTCAGCCTTCAACCTGCTATATGCCATGTTTGGTTGACATCCATGGGAGAGGCCTGCCCTCCTCTGAATAGAAATGGAGGAGGACTAGGTGGTGAGTGTGGGGGAAGAAGAAGGGAAGAGGGACTCAGAAGAGAGGAGGGAGGGGCAACAGTGGTCAAGTTATAAAATAAATAAGCAAACAGGCAAACAAACAAACAACATATATTTTTTTTAAATAGGACATTTTCTATTCAGTCTAGACGTTAGTTCTGAAGCAGAATATAGCCGTGGAAGTTGGGAAAGCATAGCCTGTTTTGTTCTTCCTGCCATCACAGGGAAGGATAAGTAGATGCATCTGTGCCCTCCCAAGATGTGCATTTTTAAAGGGCATTGAATAGTTTGACTATTTATTTTTTCAAAAAAAATAGAAAGGGAGAATACTGTCACCAAATAAGCTCTGAACTTAGAGTGGGACAGACAGCTACAAATGTGCTGAAAGTGTCACAGTGATGGGTCAGTTGTCAATGTGCCTGAGAACCTGAGTCTAAATCCTCAGTACTCATGTCAAAAAGGCATAGTATCTGTTTTTGTCACCCTAGTGCTGGGATGGTAGAGGCAGACAGACCTCCAAAGATCACAGGTCAGATTTTATAGCCAATCAGTGGGGCCCAGTTTCAGTGAGAGACCATGAACTTCCCAAAATAAGTTATAGTGTGATAGAGAAGGACATCAGATGCCTACCCATGGTCTCCTCATGGACCAGCACACACATGTGCATAGAGCCAAAGCCCCAAAGGCCCAAACACATATAGTGCACACAGAAAACACTCCAAAAGGGTATGTGACCTTTCCACATCACAGTTATTGTTTTCTTCAATATACAGAACCATCGACCATCAGTCATTGTGATGAAAACTTTTCGACCCACATCTCTGCATTTACATATCATAGTTTATATAATATTACTCTTCAAGAATTGTGTGCTATTGCAATTGCAAAAAAGTAATGAGAAGCCATGTTTTATTTATAGTAACATCTTATTATTTAAAAATCTATAGATAGAGAAATTATAAGGAAGATAATAAAGTATACTTTGCCCCACTGCTTAAAAACACCCACTATTATTTGCTTTTTAACACAGGCAGTAAAGATATGTATATCAATTTTCCCCTCACTATCATACTGTAAGACTCTTGAACTTCGTCTTAATTGATCTACAATACAACATCTTGTAGATATGACATAATTTACTTGGTTATCTGACACTCTGCATTTTTATTCTTTTATTTCACATTCCCCCAGAAGCTCTTCAATATCTATTTATTTTATTTCTGTGTGGGCATGCAGGTACCAAGGCAGACATGTGGAAATCAAGTAGCAGCATGCTAGATTCTGTCATCTCCTCCTACCATGCTGGTCCCTGGGACTGAACACAGGTCATCCACCTTGGCAGTTACCTTTTCTGATTGAGTCATTTTACTGACCCAGAAAGTATTTGCAAACATATCCTCTGTCTCTACCATAGACATTGCTTATGAAAGACACCAAAGATGTTATAGCTTTGCCAAAAGTTATGAGGGCTTTAGAGTCTTTCTACTGAAAATGGTAAAACATTTCTAATAGTAGCATAATCTCATGTATGAAATACTTGTTTGGTACGGAGACACTGTAGCAAAAGTATTTAAAAAAACACTTAACAAAATGCTTCTGCTTCAAAACAGGGACCCCTGAAGACAGGAGGACTGAGAGAAGAGAGGAGAATACGATGCTGGGTTGACGGCTCGGGGGTCAAGAACATCCGTGGGTCCTCCGTGGGTCCTCCAACAAGTTCCGTTCCCAGCAGCCATGTCAGGTAGCTCACAATCACTCCAGCTCTAGGGCATCTAACATTGCCTTCACCCTCTGCAGCAGCTGAGCACACAAGGCTGACACACACACACACACACACACACAGACACACACACATACACATGCACACACATCTTAAAAATAAAGGAGAGTCTGAAAGTCTTTGACTAGCTCAATTTTTCATACGATGAACTCACATTTCACCGAATTCCTGTTCAAGCCCCAACATAGTTTTGGGCCAGTTAAAATACTCAGTTGAGGAGCAATATCAAAGTGATTTGATAATGTTACCTGGTATTCTAATCAGCTTTACCTGTCAACTCAACATCCCTTAGAGTCACCTGAGGAGGTCTCAGGTGCAGGACTACAGATTGTGCTGTGACAGGGTGTCTATCAGGGACTGCCAGGATTGTCAGTTGATGGAGAAGGGCCCTGAGCACTGTGGGAGGCCCCTGTGGTGGGGAAGGATCCATTTCAGTTTACAATTCCAGGTTACAACCTGTCACATAGGGAAATCAAGGCAAGAATTGGAAGCAGGAGCCAGAAGACAGGCCTACTTGCTTCTCAACACAGCACGAGCTGCAACCATGGAGCTGTGGGGGGGTGCAGATGGTGCCGGCCTTTATTGAAGAAAGCTGGGTAAGCATAATTCTATGTGAGCCAGCAAGCTGTGTGTGAGCCATTATTCCTGCCACACTTCTTTGGCTGTAAATGAGCTCCTTTATTCTACCTTTTCAGTTAAGAATCTATAAAATATGATTGACTCATCTTCAAAATGTTTTCAGAAGGATACAAATGCCAGGAACATTTAGAGTTGTATCTGAAGGTATTTTTACTAAATGTTCTGAGTCATCAACTCTACCATTGGGGAAAACTGTAGAAACAATGAATTGAAAAGGCCTGCGTATTCTCCATGGCCACAGATCCTTCCATGAACTTGAGAAAATGGGCAACCTTTCTCTACGGAAGAAAATGATTCAGAAACAGTTAGATACAATAAAGTACAGGATGCCTCGGTAAGATTGGGAGATTAACGGGCCCTCTGAATCCTTTGTTTAGGATACAAATAAAACATTTCAGTAAAGACTCAGAATTTCAGCCCCACCGGCACCCAAATTCCTATCTGGAGATAAAGCACACTGCCCTCAAATGATGTCTCTCGACTCACCAGTGTGGTTAGCCATGCTGGCTTGATAATTATAGTTTTGATCTCCCATTTGCTACTTATTCTTTTAGACCAATCAAAGAGAGGGAAGCCCCAAGGGGGAGGAGGCAAAACACTGACGTGTTTGACAATAAGCAGAAAACAGAGAGGAGAGCTGTTGGGCTTCTAGACTCTTAAGCATAAAGGCAGCTGCCTTCTCACCCTTCTCCCGGAAACCATTAAAGTGCTTTTTTAATGCGTTTTTTAATGTTTGGAATAGTCCAGCTAAGTGGTCAAGTTACTTAAATAATTCTTTCTGTAGACTGGTGATTTACTAGAGAATATCTACCTTTAAGAGCTAAACAATGGTACTTGCACAGATAGGTAAAATTAGGGTGTGGATGTTAGTGCTGGCATGCTTATCTAATTAGCACTGGAAAATGTGGACAACAGTCTCGTGGAGAGCGTTCCTTCTGCCCCGTAAATTTTGACCCTCCCATTCTGAGACTGACAGTAATCATCTGGTTTAATTTTAGAGTGTGTGATGTCTACAATCAGTTCGGTTCTTTAAGTAAATCGAATACTTTCTTTGTAATCCCCCCAGGCCCACTCATTTGAAAAGCACATGAAAGAGAGATGTAGCTATGCCCCGGTTTTGATGAGGTCATTTGCATATCCTCGCTACCAATTTGGTGACACAGCAGCACGGTATCACAAGCTGTCAGAAGTTCATCCGCCTGAAGCCAGTGTCTCTGTGCACATGGGGACGATCAACGGGACGTATGGCATTGCAGGCCGTCACCTGCTAGTCATACGATCGTGCGGTTGTTGTCCCAACCTTCAGTGATCTCAAAGGAGTCAAACGTGAGCCTGACATCAAGTTACTCCTCCTAGATCCACTAGAAAACTAAAGGTTGACGTATATGGAGCGGATATCTCTACGCATGACGATGGTTCTGCAAATATTCTGTTGCCGATATCATATATTTCCTGAGAAGGCTGCATTGGGGGGCAGGAAATCAAGTTGCAGAGATGTATATTAAAATGCAGAACTAAGTTGGCAAAATTCAAGGGTTTGAAGTCAGGATGTGACCCAAAGCAAATGTTGGAAGCTGAGCCAGGTTCCTTTTTCTTTGCGTCTTCTAATTATCTCTCAGGTGTGCGAAAAAGCCATCTTTCCTTGCTCGACCCGTGTTTCTCATTTGTGCTGTGGCAGTCGGAGAGTCCTGGTGTTGGGGGCACAGAGGTCCTTATACTCACAGGGAAACTCTCAGAGATCCAGGAATGTTAGTCACATCGCAGTGTCGCTTCAATGGGGGAATACAAACCAAACACCAGGCGTTTCCTCCAGAAAGCTGAGAGTGGAGGTTGTTAATGACCTACTGACCTTTTTTCTATTTGTGGAGGTGGGCATCACCCAAATTACCCAGAATGATTAGCTCAAACTCTTCCCACCTTAGATTATACCCATCCTTAGGGTAGATGTCACAAGTACTTTATGGCCTGCTGACCTTTATGCAATCGGTCAGCGACCACAGTAGATTCTAGGCCTCTTGCCGTAGAAGCCACCCTTGTGGTCACAGCTCTTTATCGGAGAAGTGTTTCTATGTAGTCACACCTTAAGCTTTATCGTGTACCTGGAATTGGACTGATTGTTGCCTGGAAACCTTTTCCCAAATTGTGCTGTGTTTTAAATATGCTGACAATGAACCACCTAGTATTAGACTCCCCAAAGTCTGATTCAGGTTGACAAAGTCAATCTTTATCAGGTTTCAATTCTTATCTCTTAGAGTACTTCGCTACCTTGTATGACACTTGCAGGGATACCTCCTCATCTTGGTACCAAAGATAATCTTCAAGTCTATTTCTGAGCCAGCCAGAAGTAGAATGCAAGAGTGTTTCAGGGGCCACATCAAAAGCTAGCTCCACCAGAATGAAAGAATGAGTGATGATCCAGCAAGGGGCTCTCAGTTCAGCTCAGATGCCCATCTCACCACGAGTTAACTAAACTGGATGCTTGTTATTCTGATGAACAATATTCTTTCCAAAAGAATTATTGACACCCATGTTTCACCCCCCCAGAACTGATCCTGATGATTGGGCATATGTCACAAAATGTTGGTTTGATACTGTGCTTAAGCAGATTGTGTGGTATTTGAGGCCTTGAAAGGGAAGCAAGAGGGTCATTATTTCCCTGCGTGAATGCACTTTCTGTTCTCCAGTTATCTCAGTTACATGGGGAGTAATGGTGTAAGTGGTTGGCTCCTCCAAGGTTTGAATTCCGGCTAAGTGATAGTCATGGGTGAATTGCTTATGCTTATTGATACTATACTAAATCACTGCAAAATGGCGAAAGTAAGATTCCTGTCATGAATTTTTATAAATCTTCAGTGGAAAAAAAATACATAGGATACCTATTGTGAAGCCTATCATATAACGTTAACTGAGTAAATAATAGTGATTCTGCCTAATAATGTGAATAAGATCATAACTTGTCTTGTTTTCATACACACCTATGATCCATTACTGTCTGAAGTAGATCAGAGCTGACAGAATGACCCCAAGTACAGGCAACGCAGTTTAGTTTCCCAAAGATCTTAGTTATCCATCAGATTCACCTTTTTATTGTGTGATTTTATTTTTAAATGGATACATGAAAACATAAAATCATATATAATATTGGGGGGTCATATTTATGAGTCATATATCCATGTTATATCTACACTGCCTAATGGTTAAACATACCTACCTCCTCAAATGCTTGTCATCATTTCTTCCCGAGGGAAACATTTAAATCCTTTCTTCTGACTTTGGGGCTGCAGACAGAGCGCATGACTGATACCTGTGCAATGGCTCACAAATTTTATCATCCTCATCTAATTCTCACTTTGCCCCCATTGGTCATCCTTTCTGCGTACAGCCTCTCCACCCTCCCAGTCTTTGGTCGTCACCTCTGAACTATGCATTTCCATACGAGCTGCCTCCTATGGAAATCCTGGGGCACTTGTCTTCTCTGCCAAGTCTATTTTACATGTTGTAATGCTGCCCAGTCCCACCAAAACTGTCAGAAAGGACAGGCGTGTATTCTTTTAAATGGTGGCTTAGCATTCCACTGGGTATCTGTGGCAGCTTCTCGCTCTTCTATCAGGTGATGCACGCTGCAGTTATTTCGATATTCCAGCAATTGTGAGCCATGCTGCAAAGAACTGGAGTCTATATGGCCCTTTGCTGTACTAATCTCAGTGTCTGTGCTAAACATAGTCTCACCAACACGCCCAAGAATTTCTTCACTTCCAAAATACTTCTTTTTCTTTGTCTTCATACTGACTATTCTTACTGAAGTGTTCTTGCTGATAGCTTATTAAGCTTGAGTTTGCATTTCCTTAACGTGTGTGTGTGTGAGTGTGTGTGTGTGTTGCCATTTATGTCTTCTCAAGAAGTGTGCATTTAGTTCTCTTGGTCATTTTAAAAAATATGGATATTTTGTTTTGTGCTGTGTTGTTTTCTGCCATTGAGTTTTTGGAATTCCATTTTTAAATCATTATTTTTTTTTCTTTTTGAGTTTTGGAGTTTCTCCCATTTGGGATGTCAAGCCCTTGTGAGATGCATGGCTTCAGGTGCTCTCTGCAATCTTCTTCAGGTTCTGTTTTCTCTCTTGAGAATGTTTCCCCTGTGGTGCAGAAGCTTTCTAATTTGATAGAATCCCATTTGTCTATTTTTGTTGTTTGCTTTTTAGTATACTTTAAGATCTTCTCAACAGATTTCAGAGCTGTAGAGATGGCTGAGCAGTTAAGACTGGAACTTACCTTTCGGGGAACCAGAGTTCAGTTCCTAGCACCCCTGTAACTCCAGCTCCAGGGGACCCAACACCGTCTTCTGGCCTCTGTGGGTACCACACTCACAGGTACCCGCAACTCTGCACACATATGCATATCGCTTTAAAAACTCTTCACTCCAGTATCCCAAGATTTCTCTTCATACTTTCAGGTCCTATGTTTAAGTCTGTAATACATTTCTCATTATTTTCATAAGTTGTGGAAGAAGGATCCAGTTTCATTTTTCTACATGTCAATTCCTAATTTTCCCAGTAGTACGACTGAAAAGCTTTTCTTCCTCCAGTATATGTTCTTAAAATGTTTGCAAAATTCAGCTGATTATACACTCATGCTATGATGTTATTTCTGAGCATCGATTGCCATTCCATCTACTTGCATGGCTGCTTCCATTATAATACCATGCTGTTTGGATTACTATGGTTTCAATTCATATGCTAGTGTTAGGTAGTATAACATTTCCTAATTTGTTCCTTATGTTCAAGTCATTTTTATTTTTTAGCTAGTCATAGACCCTCAGTCTTAGTTCATATCGTGAGTGTGAAGGTCAGTGTGGGATTCTGGGGAAAATCTCCGAAGCAATACTGTCTTAGGAAGTAGTTATGTTTAAATATTTCATGCTACATCAAATCAGTTTTGAAATAAATGAAAAAACTATCTTAGTGTATGGACACTCACAATTTTTATAGCACAAGTGTTTATTATACAGTAAACATATATATATATATCATACATATAGAAAGAGAGAGGTAGATAGGTAGAATGATGATACATGATAGATAGATAGATAGATAGATAGATAGATAGATAGAT
>LOJH01017186.1:7207-19674 GCA_001685095.1 Ellobius talpinus
GTGTGTGTGTGTGTGTGTGTGTGTGTGTGTGTGCTGGTGCATGTACCATGGCAAGCATGTGTGGAGAACAGAAGACAACCTCTGGTGTCTGTCTTCGCCCTCAGCCTTAAAACAGGGTCTCTTGTTTTTCTACTACACAGTCTCTCATATGGCACCCTTTTTATGGTGATAGCCGGTTCACAGGCTCCCAGAGACCCTCCTGCCTCTGCCTTCTGCCTCCCTGTAAAGTATTGGATTATTTATGCTCACACTGAGTCCAGCTCTTTTGAGGGTTCTTGGTATTTGACCTCACACTTGCTGGGCAATCACTTTTACCCATGGAGCCATCTTCCAAACTCTAGCTAAGCATTTAAAATTACTGGCACATGGAGATACTCAGATTCCTTCCCAGAGGCAAAGATGATGACAGACTTAGAGCTTTACTGCTGATCGTCCCACACCCTGCCCTCTGTTCCTTCTTCCTTCGCTTTCCTTCCTTGTACAACACTGTGCTGCAGTGTCTTCTTAGATATCCAGACTGCCTTGGCACTAGGCTGCCTGATACTTTCAAGTTTATTCTAGTTTTCCATGGCATCTGCTTCATGATTCCTGGGTCTTTGTGGATTCCTAGCTGCTGCTGTCTTTCTTATGTCCCCACACTCAAGCATGCCGCACACCTCTGGTAGGTTACCTTTGCTAGCAGGAGGCTTTTGTGAGTTCTTCCTCTTCCAGAGCCTTCAGGGATTCAACATGAGCCAGCTTCTCCTCATCCTGCAGTGTGAACCCTGAAACATATACCCTGGCTATTGAAAATTCAGGGTCACCAGAATGTACCTTGCTTAACTTTTCTCTTCTTATTAGTCATTTCTGAGATGAAGACCCAGTGCAGCTCCCTTTCCAGTCTTTTCTGCCTTTTTCTTTCCTTGGTTTATTTGTTTGAGTCGGTCTCCCTGTGTTTTCTAGACTGGCCTCAAACCTGCAATCTTCCTGCCTTAGCTTCTCTGGTGCAGGATACACGTGTGTGCTACCATACCTGCACGGCCTTCCCCTCTTACTCCTGTTCACCAAAATGAACTCGCCTGACCATACTTTCCTAGTGCTTACTTAGTGTATCTTCCTGTGCTGTCAATCATTGTTATTTAAGGAGGCTCATCCATTTCGAAGGTCTACTCTGAAATGCAAGAAAGAATCCCTTTGTGGGGGTCACTTAGTGCTCCTATGCACTGGACACCCTCCTGGGCCTTTGGTAAGTATTTACACAGAGAATGGCCATAGGCCCGTTTGTGCCTCTGCGTTCATTAAGTAAAAGATGTCTGCAATTTGTCTCTAGGCTTTCACAAGCTCTGAAAGTCATGGCCTTGGGCTAGTATAATATCTTTCAGATACTAATTGTAGAACTAGTAAGCAGGAAGTCTGTCTAATCGTGGTGCTTTCAACACAATTACCAAAGGGTTTACTGTTTTTAGATATGGACGGAACACACTCATCCAGTTTGAAGACTTTGGGAATCATAATGCCTTCAGGTTCTTAAGAAAATATCGAGAAAAATACTGTACTTTCAATGATGACATTCAAGGTAAATCAAAAGTGAAATGATTTCCCCCCCTACTTTTTAGGTGTTTATGATGTCTTTTGTTTGTTTCATTGTAAAAATAATGGGTTTTCCCACAGGGACAGCTGCAGTTGCTTTGTCGGGTCTTCTCGCAACCCAAAAAGTTATTAATAAACCAGTCTCAGAACACAAAATCTTATTTCTTGGAGCAGGAGAGGTAAGTTTTTTAAAGCTTTTATAATTTAAAACCAGTACTCTGTTTCAGTAAGACTGACCAGAGGTGGTGGCATACACCTTTAATCCCATTGCCCTTGGGAGGTAGAGGCAGGTGGATCTCTGAGTTTGAGGCCAGCCTGGTCTGCAGAGTGTGTTCCAGGGGAGCTAGAACCATATAGAAAGATGGTCTCAAGGAAAACAAGAAAGTAAGACAGCATGTTGGTGCTTATTGATGGTCACAGCAATCACAGTGAGTTTAGAGCTTGCGGAAATGGTGTGAATCGTGATCTCTCAGAAGTCATTTGTATCAGAGAGACTTGTGATTTCTAAGGGAAGGCAGAGCAGATATGGCCAGTAACGTGATCCCTATATACAGAGCAGCTGAGAATCACCTTATTCTCCAGGCTTGATTTTTAAACATGTGCTTCCCGGACAGGCTGCCCTTGGAATTGCAAACCTTATAGTCATGTCTATGGTGGAAAGTGGCCTCTCAGAAGAGGAGGCACGGAGGAAGGTCTGGATGTTCGATAAGAACGGCTTACTAGTTAAGGTAAGGATGCAGAACTTGGAGGACCAACAGGGCTTATGGCTGGGGTGTTTCAGTTGGGTGTTGATCCCCTGCAGTCTTGCATCTCACTACCTATGGCAGTGTGCAGGAGCTGGCCTCTGCTGTGTTGTCTGCAGAGATCGTCCCATCTGCTGTCTGCCGTGGTTTCATTTTTGTGGCTGTAATAAAATAACCCCGATGAAAAGCAACATAGGGGAGAGTTGGCTGACAGTTGCAGGTTAGAATCCATTACTGTGAGGAAGTCAAGGCAGAAACGTCAAGTGTCGCAGCCACAGTTGAGAGTAGAGAATAAATGCATGCATACTTGCTTGCTGTGGGCTAGCTTCTCTTACCCCTGCATTTTCAAGGCCCAGCCCATGACATGGAGTCATCCACACTCAGGGTAGGTTTCCGTCCTTCCTCAAGGCAGTCCGGACAATCCATGCAGACACACACCCTTCACACACATCTAACTCCTGCCAGGCACGTCCAAAGGCCAATCAGGTATTTATACTCTTCACTTAGACTCTTCTCGAGTGATTCTGGGTTGCTATGTGAAGTTGGCAGTTCCAGCTAACCAGACACTGTCTTCTATAAAGACTTCTATTTCATACTTAAATCATAGTCTATCTGCTGGTACCAGACTTGCTCTCTCTTGCTGTGTTATCAAGCTCTTAAGAGTTGGAATAGTTACTATATATGATTTTTTTGACTTTCTTAAACTAAAATGTTTGTGGTGCTGGGGATTGATCCCAAGGCCTTAAGCACGCCAGGCAAGCATAAGCATTCTGTCATTGGGCTACACGCCCAACACTAAAGCTCAGTTTTGAGTTGGAACCCAACATTCTGTTTAAACTATTAGCAGTACATCTAATATTTGAGCAGGAACTCTTTTGTTGTAATGTCATTTAAGTCATAATCCCCTGCATCAGTTCATGTATAGTAAGGGTCTTCCCTGATATGTTAGCACTTCTGAGCCTGCTTGCTAGCATTCTTTCGCATTAGGTACTGTTTTTAATCAGCTACAGATATCATATGTCTTACATTGTGTGACATATTTTCATCTATCCAGTATGCAATACTACTTTATTTTCCCATGTTTTCATCATAATCTAATGGCAGTTCTTTCCCATTTACATGTGCTAAGCATGCTATCTTTACATACATTTACATGTGTAGGACATGTGCATGGCTCTAGTCCTGGTCCTTTTTCTTTCACTGGTGTCAGTAAACCAGATATTGGGATAACATTGTATGTGCTGTTGTCTTTAGTCCTCTCAAAAATCTTGTCCCTTTTTGGGGAGACAAAGTTGGTTTGTTTTGTTTTCCTTATAAAATTTTATAATCACAGAAACAAGTTTAAAATGATCATAGAGGGCTCAGCAGTTACGAGCATTTGCTGCGCTTGAGAAGACTAATTTTTTTTTAATGACCAAAGATTTTGCTGCCAGGCGGTGTTGGTGCATGCTTTAATCCCAGCATTCGGGAGACAGAGGCAAGTGGATCTCTGTGAGTTCAAGGCCAGCATGGTCTACAAGGGCTAGTTCCAGGACAGGCTCCAAAGTGACAGAGAAACCCTGTCTCGAAAAAAAAAATAAAAAAATAAGATTTTGTTGTTTTTCAAAGCAATCAGTTTCAAAGAGATGGAGACAGAATCCATACTGAAGAGTGCTCCCTGAGTATACAGCTCAGACTGAATTATTTAACTGTGGTTACAAAGGGGCCGTAGCTGCAGTGTTTGCTGGTCCATGTAGAATGTATGTTGTGAACATCACATTTTTACCTGGAGGGGAGTACATTTCTGCAGGTATACGGTTCAGTGCTTTACTCTGTAGTACTGGTTTCATCAAGGCCGAGTCTAAAGTGACTGTAGTGTTGGTAGTACAACGCTTCCTCCACACAGGCGAGACTCCCTGCTCACCTGTGCCCTCAAGCGTGTTTTGCTGTTGTTTTGGTTTTGCTTTTTAGAATGTATAAAGTAGCTTGGCCTGTGGGTCTTGGGTTTTCAGTCTCTTCCAGTGATCCTAACCCTGTTATCCATGTGGCTACGCTGTGTGTTCCCTGCTAAAACCCACTCTCCAGAGCTGTCGATGCCAAGGCAGTGAAGCCTGTCCTCTGGGCTCTTAAACTTTGCTACTTGGAGATGATTGGGCAGGGCTTAAGCTATGTAGTGAGTTTGAGACCAGCCAAAGCTAGGCCATACAAGACCCTGTCTTAAAGGGGGAGGGGAGTTGGGGAGTTTGCCCCAGCAGTAGAGCATTTGAGTGAGTAGTATGTTCAAAGCCCTGGGTTCTGTTCCTGCTACCAAAAATAAACTCTTTTGGTGAGACTGTTTATAAATTTGGTAGGCTGTGGTGTCCCCTTTTGGTGGGCAAATTTGCAATATTTGCTATATTATATTTCTGAAATACTAAAGATTCTTCATTGTGAATATTGAATTTAGGACTTCACAGAAGGAATGAGGTTTTGAGAGAGACAGCAAAGCTTATGTTCTAATGTAATTTAATGGGCTGTGTTTTTGGACTCTGAAGTTAACATTAGAAAATAAAGGTTGAAGAGAAAAATAAAAATGACAAAATTTATCTAATTGATAGCTCATGTCCAGATTATCTTTAATATGCACTTGCTGATATCGTATTTTATCCTTTGATTCAGGGGCGGGCGGCTAGCATAGATAGTAACCAGGAACCGTTTGCTCACTGTGTCCCAGACAACATACCTGGAACTTTTGAAGATGCAGTAAATGAACTTAAACCTTCAGTTATAATTGGTAAGTGAAGCTGTTGATAAATAATCCTGTTACTTAGCTGCCTGCCATAATTGTCGTGTAAGATTGCTAAAGTAAATCCATGTATTTTATTTTGTTTTTAGCATATGCAGGTGGTTTCCTAACCCACTGGACAAACCCAAACCTGCTGCACCTACGTCCCCCATGTTAAGAGGTGCAGGACTTGTTCTTAACTTGTACACACCCCACTGTGTACTGTAGGTGGGCTTCTTAAACCATGTAAATGCCGTGTAAGACCTCTTCAGCTGTATAGTGAGACAGAAAGGTCTGCACATGCTCAGTACATTCTCAGTCTATTTCCTTTGGCATTTCCTACATTATAAATAAACATTAATTTGTGTGTACAGAACCCTGCACATTAAAAGGGCTGACTCAATATTTCTGGTGACTGTGCATAAAAATTTTATTTTACTTTATTTATTTATTTTTAATTTGAGACAGGGTTTCTCTGTGTATAGACCACGCTGGCCTTGAACTCACAGAGATCTGCCTGCCTCTACCTCCCAAGTATTGGGATTAAAGGCATGTACTGCCACTGCCCAGGGCATAGAAATTTTAAGAGACAGAATCTCAGGCTAGTTATAGTGATGCACATTTGTACTCTCAACATTCTATAGAGACTAAGGCAAGATTATGAGTTCAAGGCCAATTTAGGCTGCATATTGAAACATTATCTAAAAATCTGGAAGGGGGGCCAGCAAGGTGACTCAGCAGGTAAAGGCTTGCTGCACACCTCTTAGTGTGTGTTGAGCCCCCAGGATCTACATAGTAGGAGAGGACAATGGCCTGCAGATTGTCCATGGCGTGGTGCCCCCTCAATACACGTATAGACACAAAATAGATAAATGTAATTTTAAATTTACATTTTAACTTCAACTGAAAACAAAGCTGAAGCTGTTTTACTCTCCTTTGGGCTGACTTTGAACACCTGGGCTTCAGTGATTGTCTTGCCTGAGTCTCCCAAGGCACTGGGACTGCATGCCTAGCCCTTTACAGTGTTTTAGAGTTGCTGCTGACTGTTGAACACAACCTTAAAAGGCCAAGGTCATTTGACAGCCTGTACCAGGAAAATCCAGTGCAGAGTGGACATTTCTTTGGCAACAAAGTGAAACTTTGCAGGTGTTTTGTGAGGATCATGTAGCTGACTCTGTGCTGACACAGCCCGGGGTCCTCAGCACAGACAAAGGGCTGTTCCCTCTATAGCTGTAGATTGGAGTTCACAATTCTGTGTTTTACTAGTTTTCATTTAGGAACTCTGTTTAATGTTGAAAAGTAAAACCTTCACAACGAGTTCCTGTGCTCAGAAAAGTATGTCTGTGTTTTTTATTAATAAGAACCCTTATTTTTTAGATTGAGAAGAAATCTTAAAAGGTTCTCTACTTCACTTCTCTCAAAACCCAATATGGAAACCAGAATGTATCCACTCATTGTTTCTCTCTAGAGGAGTGGTTCTCAACCTGTGGGTCAGGACCCCTGAAGCTGAAACTATGCCCACTGAATGACATGACATTTCCCCAGGCCCTGGCAGCTACTGTCTGACCTCCGAGGGTCTGTTTCTGGGCCCTCGGTGGAGTAGACTCTCAACACTGTCTCCTGTGCTATCAGAATGGAGGACACAGTCATACATTTAACAGTTTTTCCTAGAGCTTACTATGAATGCCAAAGAATAAGTGAAAATTTCAGCCAGCATTTCGTTGTTTTTTTCATATCTGAAACTGTCCCCATAGTATTCTCTCATCATTATACAGAATCTATCTTTGTACTGATATCTGCGGTTTTGTTATGGTAAATGTGCTATAGAAACTTAGCAAGGACCGGCTTGTTATGCCTGTGCTGATGGCTCTTTTCTTATTTATTGCAGGAGTGGCAGGTGCTGGCCGGCTTTTTACTCCTGGCGTAATCAAGGCCATGGCCTCTATCAATGAAAGGCCTATAATATTTGCATTAAGCAATCCTACAGCACAGGCTGAGTGCACAGCTGAAGAAGCATATACTCTTACAGAGGTACTATCAATGAAAAACACACAAGTTGCTTCTGTGTTTCATTAGCTTATTAGTTATACATTTGTTCATCAGTATTTAAGTGGCAATTGCAGTGGGACACCAAGTCTGACATCAGTTCTGAGAGCAGTGACATCATAACTCCGCCTACCACTCACTCGCCCACCTGCTGTGCGTCTGGATATTCTGAAACCAAATATGCTGCTTTTTTTCTTTATTTTTTTCTTTACAGGACTGCATAGCCACATCTAACTGATGAAGTTTTCTGTCTTTGCGTTTCATTTCTTGAATGTGTACATTATAAAGTTTCTGATTGTAACAAAATCTCCCTTTCTATAAATTCATTTTTATCAGCCCCCCCTTTGAAAATTAGTTTTTAATTCTCTTGTAAGCTTAGCTGTTTGCTTCTGTGTCTGAGTGCTGGTAGCATGGATGACAGGCTGTGACAGTCACTTGAGGTTTGGGGCACTTTTACCTCTCCTTTAGTGGCTGTTAGGCTGGGCTTCATCCTGACCAAACTCCTTCCTGGGCAGCTCTTCGGGTATAAACCAGGCCCTGAGGTGTTTGCTTAGAGCCTTTGTCTTTGTGCTCCCTGATGTGGCACAGCTGTCCTGTGTTGGTGGGAGAGCTCTGCTGTTGAGCTCAGCAGTCGCCTTGAAGGCACTGTGGGTCTCGGAGCCTTCTTTCTCCCACTGGTGGCTGTGGTTACTCTCTGCTTCTTTTAAAGCTCTATAAGATGTACTTCTTAGCTGTCACTCTACTGTAACCAGAGGGGGCATGACCGTGGCACGACCTGGAATGTCACTGCCAAAGCAGAAGTTACAGAGTTGTTTGGACTTAGTTTCATTGCAGATGGACTCAGCGTCCCTTCTACTCATCGTTACAGGGGTTGTCCTCTCAGCTCCTCCTGCTGGTGTCACGACTCTGTTAGAAGAAATAAAAATAAAGAGTTCTTGTGACATCAGTTTCTAGTAGGTAGAATGATTTTAAACCTATAATACTGATTGAATCCTTTCTTTTCAAATCAGTCACAAATCAACGTAAAGAGTTTTTTTTTAATTGGTCTCCCTTTTCTGTCTTCCACAAGCACCAGGCATGCACACGGTACACAGACATATATGTAGACAAAACATTTATACACATAAAATTTTAAATTTTTAAAGAAATTATTCTCCTTAATCTTTTACCAAAATATGGTATTATTGTTAGCTTGTTTGCTTATCTTATCTATCAGTTTTGAGTAAAATTGATGACTGTTGTTCCCCAAAGTAAGCCATTCTTATACAATGAATATTTGGCTCAGATCTAATATATCATTAGCTCTAACATTTTCAAAATAAAGAAATATACAACATATATGTGTGTGTTGTGTACATATACATATATATAATGTTTTACAAAGTGCCAAATTAATAAAAATTTGAGAATTTTATTTTTGAATAATATTATTAAACTTAATACACATTTTTGGAAAGAACCAAAATTCTCCAAAGAGAATAGTTTGATAAACTATAATCAGTCAGTTTTAAGATGCAGATTATAGGTCAGGGAGATGGCTTAGCAGGTAAAGGCACTTACCACCAAGACTAGTGTTTCGAGTTCAGTTCGCATGTCCCATGTGGAAGGAGAGAACAAACTTTCACACATCATCCATTTACCTTATCATGGAAACAAGCACCACCACACACGTGTGGAAAAAAAAACTTGACATTCTCTTCCCAGAAGAGAATGCGTCATAGCTTATATAAATTCTTTTCATTGTCAGACAAAACAGTGGTGTTAAGTTTTGTATTTGCCTCTTAAGTTTTTAATGCTCCTCTGCTTAGAGGAGAAAGGCTTGTTGCTCCAATGCTGTCTGCGGCTCAGAGAGAAGAAGCCTTCCTTTTCCGTGCAGATGGGGCTTCAGTGTTGTCTGGGCTGCCCTCCAGCGCTAGTTACCTTCTCATCTGCCTCCTAGGCGATTGGGATTACAGGAGGAAATCGTCTGAACCGTGTCTTCGTACTTTAGTAGCTAGTTAAAACTGGGCCGCTGCTGTCATGAAATCTGACCATGTTATGCTGTGCGTGAGGAGCGTCTGTAACTGTGAATAAGTGGAAATTACTTAGCATATGAAATTGAACATCCGAGATACTTACCTGTGCCGTTAGCGTAGTTACCTTGCTCTCACACTTAAACTTTGTATCATGTAATGAAATTTTGAATTTGTACCATTTTGAAATTGTGTCACTAAATTAAAACAATATAACATAGCCCTTCATATTGACCAATATTTACTATAAAGACTTAGTATTAGAGCTTGGGAGCATAGCCCAGTTGGTACAGTGCTTACCCAACATGCATGAAACGGCTGATCAGATCCCCAGAATTGCATTAGCCAGTTGTGATATGTGCCTGTAATCCTACCACTCTAGAGATGGAGACAACTGTTGAGCGCTGTTTCAGTTTTCTGTGGATCGTGCTTTAACCTAATCCAACATTAGCTGTTCTTGAACATTCCAAGATAGGTTGCCCTGTTCGAGTGCTATTGTGTGGCTTTTGCTCTTTGATTTTGGTGGGACAAAGGGAATACTACGGTAAACAATTTTTGTGAATTAAATGTATAGCCCCTTTCAATCATATGAGCGTCTGGTTTATCTTGGAGATGCAGAGAGTTCCAGTAGCATCGCTTGTCTCTATAGACATAGTACTAACATCGGATAAAGAACGAGTAGGTGGAGGCTTACTTTTCCTTAATGAGGCAGCATGCAAGTTTGTTCTGTAACAGTAGTGTGATTATATCATTCGCCTACATTATAAACTTGGAGGGGGTACCATGCCATAATAGAAAAAACATTGGATTTAGATTTATAAAATTTGGATTCAAGTTTAATTGCTACAAATTTTATACACAGTCTTTACAAAGTCTTGAAAATGGCAAATCCTTAATTTCTGCTTTACTTGTTTGTTCTTTTAATTAATGAGTGGAAGATGATAACAAACAAACCAGGTTTTCAGGGAAAGGTAAACGAACTGAGCGGTACATAAAGCACCAAGCTCAGAGCTAACTGAAATGATGGATCGCAAGTGGTAGCAAATTAATTCTGCTATTTCCCACTTCATTATGAGGATCACGTCAGTCTTTATTATCTGAGATGCTGTTTATTACCAGTTTTAATTTTATAAAGGAAGTAGAGTGTTAGGGTTTAAAGAGTTAAATGACTATTTTTCAACTTCATTTGCCTATATGCTATGTACAAAACAAGTCTCGTTCTAATTAAAGAATTTAGGTTAAAGGATTATATTATGTAGTAAATGATTTCTTGTTTCCAGGTAATTTAGTAGTCTAACTTAACTGTAAGACTTAATCTTTTGTGAATTTGCCTGAATAAGTTGCCAGAAAAATTGAGATTATTTCATCTTAACAGGGCAGGTGTTTGTTTGCCAGTGGCAGCCCGTTTGAGCCGGTGCAGCTCCAGGATGGACGAGTCTTCACCCCGGGCCAAGGAAACAATGCGTATATTTTCCCAGGTAAATGTTCTCATGACTGATGTTATAGATCCAGCGTTAATTTCATAAAACAAATTTCAGGGAGCTGGCTAATAGCACTGACTGCTTTTTCAGAGAGCCCTAGTTCAATGGGTTCTGATGGCCTTACCCGACTTTTGCCAGCATTGCTTGAAAGTGGCGCAGAGACAGACATGCAGGCAAAATATCCAGACGCATGAAATAATAATAATGATAATAAACATTTGCATGGAATTCTTTGGAATTTAAGGTTGACATAACCAATAGTATTCACAGAAATATGATATTTACCGGGAAACAAGGAATTCAGTAATTCTAACTTGCTCTGTTTCCTTTGATTCCTGCAGTTAGGCTTTATTACAGAGATGGTATTATAGTACATGTGTCATGAAAGCACAGAGTAGCAGAGGTTACTGTGTTCAGCTCTGTTGGTACTTTCAGCATACTCTGATTGTAACTGCTGTTGGGTTTGCCCTTTTTCTGGTGGATACAATCAAGTGTATCCCGTTGGCGTGGTTCTCCTAAACCGTTTGTAGATGTGAACTTCCTCTGCAAGCCATCGACAATACCGCACACATTCCTTCGGATTCTTACTTTCCTACCGTCCAGTGTGTCTTATTCTCCTGAGCCAGTTACCTTTACCTTACACAGCAAAGGGTTGCATTAGAAGTTTACATTTTTGTGTCTGGTGTATGTGCGCATGTGTGTATGGGTATGTGTGCACAGAGGCAGGAGGATGACATCAGTATCCTTTACTGCTCTCTCTGCCTTATTCCTCTGAGACGGGATCTCTTCCTGAACCTGGAGTTCACGTTCTTTCAGCTGGTGTGGCAGCCGACAACCCCAGCATTCCTGTCTCCATGCCCGCAAACCAGTGCTGTGATTACAAGCGCACAGGGCCGTGCCTGGCCTTTTTACGTGGGTACTGGGGCCCAAACTCTCGTCCTCATGGTTGTACAACAAGCCCTCTGAATCCCTGAGATGTGTCTTCAGAGATGGTTATCAGCTTGCATGTTTAGCTTTTATCTTATTCCACCGCAGTGTTGATTAGTGGCTACTCTACATTGTGCAGTTTTTCAGCAAGTGTGCGGTGTTTGTTAATTTCTATGTTTTGTCTGGATTGAGTTTGAGTCTTCAAAATCACGATTATAAAACTCTTGATTACATAATTAGTATTCAGCAACTAGATTGTGATTTGTTAGGTGCAGAATTCATTGTCATTGCATTTTTCTGCAAGTATCAGGTACAATGTCCCTCGCCCCTTTCAGTTTCTTGACTTCACATCTTGATCTCTGCAGCAAACGGTCTCAGACCTCATCTTCTGCACGGGTGTGCCGCTGTCCCACTCTACCCTGTGTTTCTAGAATGTATCTTTCGTTTTGTTCGGGTTTTTTGTTTTGTTGTTTTTGTATTTTGGAAACAAGGTTTCTCTGTGATGCTCTGACTGTCCTGGAACTCCATCAGTAGACCAGGCTGACCTCAAACTCAGAGATCCTCCTGCCTCTGCCCTAAGTGCTGGGATCAAAGATGTGTGCCACCACCTCCCGTCTTAGAATTTATCTTTGAATGAGCCTTTAAAATATTTTTAAAAATATGTGAAGTCAAGTATGATCATACAGGCTCATGATTCTAGCACTTGAAAGTTGAGCCAGGAGAATTACCATGCATTTGAGGCTATAGCACATAGCAAGTAAAGACCAGTCCGGACTACAAAGTAAGACCTTCAGAAAAACAAAATCTGTGAAAATGTTGTAAATTTACTAAACTCAAATATCTTCATTCTGTCCTCACTGGATTTTTTTAAAGATTTTATTTATTTATTATATATACAACATTCTGCCTCCATGCCAGAAGAGGGCACCAGATCTCATTACAGATG
>LOJH01017187.1:0-22403 GCA_001685095.1 Ellobius talpinus
TTCATTGGTTAATAAAGAAACTGCCTTGGCCGTTTGATAGGCCAGCCCTTAGGTTGGTGGAATAGACAGAACAGAATTGTGGGAGGAAGAAGGCAGAGTGAGGCAGATGCCATGCTTCTCCTACCCAAGACGGATGGTGGTTAGACTCATGCCAGTAAGCCACAGTCAAGTGGGGATATACATTAATAGAAATGGGTTCATCAAGATGTGAGAGTTAGCCAGTAAGAGGCTAGAGCTAATGGGCCAGGCAGTGCTTAAATGAATACAATTTGTGTGTTGTTATTTTGGGTGTAAAGCTAGCCATGCGGGAGCCGGGCAGGATGAAAAGCAGGCCTGCCCATAGCTCCTTCTACATACGTTCAAGACCAGAACTCATGAAAAAGTGAAAGGAGATGGCCAGGTTCACAAAGTTGCCTTCTGTCATCCCCATGCCTATTATGCCATACATGCCTCCTCCCCTTGGCAAAACATGCATGTACACTCACACACATACACACACAGATGCATGCACACACACAGATGCATGTACACTCACACACACACACAGATGCATGTACACTCCACACATAAACACACACAGATGCAGGCACACACGTATGCATACACACATGCACACATACACACACAGATGCATCTACACTCACACATGTACACACACACATGCATGCATACACACACATACACACAGATGCATGTACACTCACACACATACACATACACAGATGCAGGCACACACACATGCACACACACACACATACACACACAGATGCAGGCACACACACATACACACACGCATGCATGCATACACACACATACACACACAGATGCAGGCGCGCACACACACATGCACACACACGCATGCATGCATACACACACCTGCACACACACAGATGCATGTACACTCACACACATACACACACACAGATATAGGCACACACACATGCACACACACATGCACGCATGCATGCAAACACACACATACACACACAAATGTTTTGTCCATAATGAAATATCTCTACATCATGGTCATTCTAGAATCATTTACCACATTCAGGGAAGAGGTAAAAATACCTCATGGTGTGTGGAAAACCACACCATGCAACACCAATTCTTAGTACTACAGAAGCATATCAAATCAGTGGTGACTTTGATCATAACCTAAAGTCAAGGTATGAAAGGAATTGTAAAAATTCCACAGTAAGTAAATATATGTATATTTCCCCACAATATATTGTATTTCTAGAATGTAACTTAAGACAGAGGCTTCAGCTTCCTATTTGTTTCCTTTTTAAATCTTGAACCTTAGAGAACAGATCAATAATGCATGACTCAATTCATTATTACACTGAAATTACTTTATCTAGATGAATGACTTTTATCATAATTTGTATCCTTTGATAGTCCATATTTGAATAAAGCATCACAATGAAAAATTCGAAAAAGCTGATATCAGTTTTCAATATTAGTTTTGCTAATAATTTCTTCTAAGTCTAACTCTTAAAATGTATATACATATATATGCTTTATTTAATATACTTTTTGTGAACATAGAAGTGCAAAGTTGTTGAGCTGCTTGTACAATATGATAGACATCATACCATATACCTACTTAAATTTAAAATGAGTTAAATATAGTTTAACAATGAGTTATGGGATCCCAGCAGCCATACTTTACGAACTCAATACCCACATTTGACTAGTATCTTACATATGAGATTGCACAAATATGGAAGATACTTAACTTTTCACATTGTTCATTGGATAACAATAGCCTGTGAAATAGAAATGGTAAGATATACTTACTTCTTGAAAAATTGATTTGCTCTCCAAATGTTAAAATAGTTTGTAGCAAACATTACAGTGACAAATTTGTTTCTTTTTATATAAAGAATTGTTAATCTCTGGTTTTAGTGACTTTTAAAAATTGCGACCCTTAATAGAAGTTACGAAGAACCTAAAGGTGACGAAAAGCATCAGTGAGAGAGTTTGGAAGGAAAAACCAGAGACATAAGAAGTCAATTTCTCTCAAATATCATGATTTGCCTTGAATTGCCTTGATTTCTTTTGGTTTTCCTCATTTTTTAATTCACATCACAATTTATAGAGCCTCTGTGTAGCATAACGAGAAACATTGGTACGCAGGGGGCAAGGTCAAAGAAAATGACTGTCACCTCTCTCCCACTCTCCCATCATTCCCTCTTGTCTTTTCCTTCTGTCCAAGGAGGTGTGACCCCACCTCCTTAAATACTGTTGGATTTACAAAGCCACAGTCACCTGCCAAATCCCTCCTCATGCACAGTTCTTCCAAACCCCACAAAAATGGCACCCTAAACCCTCCCACTCATGAGACTCAACTGACAATGGCAAATTTAAGGGGGAATTTGCTCACTTTATGTGACCACTGACTTCTAAGGCTAACTGCACATAACTTGGCTGATGAACATCAGTGCATTCCCAGGACCTGCTCTACATTGCAGGAGGACAAAACCAAGTCACTCCACTCACTAGAAATCCTCAGTGTCCTCAGGTCCAGAACAGTGCCACGCAGATATTCTTTTTCGCTGTCCTCAATTGCCAGTTTGCTGGTGATCTGACCAGCATGTACGTTTTCAGCTCATATACATCTTCTGCTAAGTAATTTTTTCTCCTTTTCATAAATTTATTTTTTAAAACAATCTTCTCTCAGTTTACATACCAACCCCAGTTCCATATGCCTTTCCTCCTCCCGCACTCTCCATCCCACTTCCCCATTCACTCTTCAGAGAGGGTAAGGTTTCCCACGGGGAGTTAACCATTCTGGCACATCACTTTGAGGCAAGACCAAACCCTTCCCCCTTGTATCTAGGCTGAGCAAGGTATCCCTCCAAAGAGAACTTTGTAAATCAAAGACCTCAAAATAAATTCAGCAACACTGAACCTCATAGAAGAGAAAAATGGGAAGTAATTTTGAATGTATGGGCACAGGAGACCACTTTGTAAATATAACACCAGTAACACAGACACTGAGAGCAACACTAAATAAAGAGGGTCTTCTGAAACTGAGAAGCTTCTGTAGGCAAAGGACACAGTAAATAAGACAAAATGGCAGCCAACTGAATGGGAAGAGATCTTCACCAACCCCATATTGGACAGAGGACTGATATCCAAAATATATAAAGGACTCAACAAACTAACCATCAAAATACCAAGCAACCCAATTAAAAAAGGAGGTACAGATCCAAACAGAGAGTTCTTAACATAAGAATCTCAAATAACTGAAAGACACTTAAGGAATTTCTCAACATCCTTACTCATCAGGAAAATGCAAATCAAAATGACTCTGAGATATCATCTTACACCAGTCAGAATGCCTAAGATCAAAAACACCAATGATAGCTTATGCTGGAGAGAATGTGGAGTAAGGGGAATGTTGCTTCATTACTGGTGGGAATGCAAACTTGTACAGCCACTTAGGAAATCAGTATGGTGGTTTCTCAGAAAACTGGGAATCAATCTACCTCAAGACCCAGCAATACCACTCTTGGCATATACCCAAAGGATGCACACTCATACCACAAGAACATTTGCTCAACTGTGNGATCAAAAACACCAATGATAGCTTATGCTGGAGAGAATGTGGAGTAAGGGGAATGTTGCTTCATTACTGGTGGGAATGCAAACTTGTACAGCCACTTAGGAAATCAGTATGGTGGTTTCTCAGAAAACTGGGAATCAATCTACCTCAAGACCCAGCAATACCACTCTTGGCATATACCCAAAGGATGCACACTCATACCACAAGAACATTTGCTCAACTGTGTTCATAGAAGCATTATTCATACTAGTCAGAACCTGGAAAAAACCTAGATATCCCTCAAATGAAGAATGAATGAAGAAAATGTGGTACATTTACCCAATAGGATACTATTCAGCAATAGCAAAACAATGACATTTTGAATTTGCAGGCAACTGGATGAAACTAGAAAAAAAAAAATCCTGAATGAGGTAACCCAGACCCGGAAAAACAAACATAGTATGTGTTCACCCATAAGTGAATATTAGATGTAAAGTAAAGAGTAACTAACCTATAGTCCACAACCCCGGAAAAGATAGGTAATAAGAAGAACCCTAAGTAAAATTTTTGCTTCTTGACCTCCTGTATCCTGTAAATTCTTTCATTGAGAAGAACATAAAACTGAATAGAAAGGGGTCTGACTTCTCTAATTGACTTCCCCTAATACAATGAGACAGATTTCTTAATATTTATGAAAATATAAGTGATCTGCTCCACCATCTTTTTAATTTTTCAAACTGGCCATGTATGTAGTGATATTTCATTTGTATTTTAGTAAATAAAGCTTGCCTGAAGTTCAGAGGCTAAAACAGCCCCACTGGTCAGCCTTGCAAACAAGGAAGTGGTGACACACACCTTTAATCCTGGTAGTCACATTAGTTTGCCATAGAAACCAGTTGGTAGTGGTGCACACCTTTAATCCCAGCACTAGAGAGGAATATAAAACAGGAGGAGACTGCTCTCACTTACAGTCTCATTCTCAGATTCCTGGAGACAGTATCACCATTTTGGACTGGGGTAGAGATAAGAGTGGCTGGCTGTTTTGCATTTCTGAGCTTCATGCTGAACCCCAATTTGTGTTCCTGGGATTTTATTGATCATGTTACACATGTAGTTTCAGTTTCCCTTGAGCTCACCATGCAGCCAGTGTTGACACTGGGTTTCTGATCCTCTGACCTTCACCTCCCTGGTGCTTGGATTGCTAGCATGGGGCACCATTTGAAGATTATCTGACATTGGAACTGAACCCAGGGTCAGAGCTGTCTGCAGGCTAGATAAGCATGCTGCCACTTGAGCTATAGTCCCAGCTCACACTGGATATCTTTGTTTGTCCAAATTAATTCTCTGGAATCATACCCCCCAAAATGATGTTATTAGGAAGTAGGGCCTTGGGAGCTAAGAAGATTTGATAATGTCCAAAGAGTCCTTTGACACTCAGATAGTACCCTTAAGAAATAGGCTTCAGAGAGCTACCTCACCCTTTTCTCCATATAAATACAGAGAAATAGGATGAGCGTTCTCACTTGACAACAAGCCTGCTTGTTTCCTGGACTTGCCAGGCTCCACAGTTTGGAGGAATATATTTCTGTTAGTTGTAAATTCCCTAATTTATGATATTTTATTGTAGCATGCTGAACAATCAACAAAGAAAGCAATATGAATTCATAACATGTGGTAGTAAGAACAAAGACTGATCAAACAAGCAAGGTGCTGGGGAGTGGAGGTACACCAGGGTGTTACGGAGTGGAGGTACACCAAGGTGTTACGGAGTAGAGGTACACCAGGGTGCTGGGGAGTGGAGGTACACCAGGGTGTTACGGAGTGGAGGTACACCAGGGTGTTACGGAGTGGAGGTACACCAGGGTGTTACGGAGTGGAGTACGCCGGGGAAGGTGAAGCACAATTAACATGAACACAAGGGCAGCCTGTTCTTGCTTATGGAGGAAACAGTCCTCACTGCAAAGTAAGAAAACAGCTTGCTTAGTATGAAGCCAAACACTGATTTAGGTTTACCCAAGCCTCCATTCTACCATAGTAGCAGTTCCCTGAAATATCATAGTAACTGAACAAAGAAATTCATAAATCAAGACACTTCAAATGCATGGATGAGAATGTCAGTCAGGTGGGCTACACAAAATGCTAAAATTAGCAACCAAAGGGAATGAATAGTTTTATCCAATGGCATTCTTAGCCTTTTGGCTACTGGAAACAAGGGATTTGTCTGTACATTGCAAAGCATTTATCTAAAGATTACAAACATCTAAAGTTACCTACAGAGGAGAGTAAAAAATGACTATTCATAAGGTTAAAGATAGCCCAAGGTAATTTGCTTTTGGGCTTGCAACATTTCTCATCTCTCTATTTCATTAAGTTCTAATCAGTTAACCAGCCCTTTTAGTCAGAGGTTCTTCCCAGGAAGTCTTTTTTCACAGCTGCATAGGAAGATCACAGCTAAACAACAGCAAGAACTACTAAACGAACAAACAAACAAACAAAAAACCCAAAGACTGACCAACCAACCAAACAAAAAATATGAGGAAGACTTAAGATTTGGCATGGGGTACTCAAGAAAGACCCCTGAACAGAGTGGTGTGTGTTCTAGCTAGAGTTCAGGGAGAGGGTCGGAGAGATACCAAAAACACGTAGCATG
This sequence comes from Ellobius talpinus, assembly GCA_001685095.1. Classification (NCBI taxonomy): domain Eukaryota; kingdom Metazoa; phylum Chordata; class Mammalia; order Rodentia; family Cricetidae; genus Ellobius; species Ellobius talpinus. Next base: position 6,204 of record LOJH01017187.1, read on the forward strand.
GTAGAGCCTCAAGAGAGATCAGGGATCATATGACAGAAATGAGTCTCTTCATTCACCTTTTCAAAACCGAAGCTAGACCTTCTAATTCCCAGACAAAGGACAGAGAATGGATGGGAGCAGGGGGTGTGGCCACCAACACTCTCTTTGATGTATGCTTACTTTCCAAGTGAGTAATTCTGGCCTGAAAAGTTTATTCACTACAGAAGGGTGCTTGCCTTTATCTGTGGAAAAGACAATGACTGATCTTAATATTCCATTCTTAAAAAGTGAAACCTCCTCCAAAATGGAAATAAGATAAGGAGAGGTAAAGGGTTTTAATGGAGTGGTCAGAAACAAGTCTCCTGTTCTAAAACTGTTCAGGGCTTCTCTTTTTTCTTCTATTAGAGTCAGTGTATCAGGATTTATGTTGAGGTCTTTGATCCATAAGCATTGAGTTTTGTGTAGGGTCATAGATATGGATCTATTTGCATTCGTTTACTTGCCAACATCCAGTTATTCCAACACCATCTTTTAAAGATGCTTTGTTTTTTTTACGTCATATAATTTTGGCTTCTTTGTTGAAAATAAGGTTTCCATAGGTGTGTGGATTTACATCTGGGTTCTCAATAATATTCAGTTGATCCATCTGTCTGTATGCATGTGCACCCACATATGTAATTTTACTATGTTAAATTTAAAACTTTCCTTTTAATTAGACAGAAAATGAGAGATGCTGTGGGATGTACTTCTGTATATGTGTTGCTTTTATTGGTTGATGAATAAAGCTGTTTGGGCCCATGGCTTAGCAGAGTAAAGACAGGTGGGAAATTAGAACACAGAGAGAGAATAGGCAGAGTCAGAGAGACACCATGTAGCTGCTGAAGGAGACAGATGCCAGAACTTTGCCTAGTAAGCCACAGCCCCATAGGAATAGACAGATTAATAAAAATAGATTAATTAAAGATACAAGATCTAGCTAGAAATACACCTAAGCTAGTGGCCAAACAGTGTTGTCATTAATATAGTTTCTCTCTCTCTCTCTCCTCTCTCTCTCTCTCTCTCTCTCTCTCTCTCTGTATTTGTGAGCACATGTTCCTGTTATATTTAGTTGGTTAGTTTCTCTTCAACTTGACACAATCTAGAGTCATCTTGGAAGAAGGAATTTCAACTGAGAAAATGCCTATATCAGATCACACTGTGGGAAAAATCTATGAAGCATTTCTTTCTCCTTTTAATGAATTTAATTGTTTATTGTACATCCAGGCCACAGTTTTCCCTCCCCTAGCTTTTCCCAGAATCTTAAGACTTCTCCTCAGAAACCCACAGCTTCTGGAAAGTCTCCAACACCTAAATATCTAAAAACCTTCATGAACAATGCTATTAGCTGGGCACCAAGTTTTCAAACACACATGCCTATGTGGGAATGTCACATTCAAACCATAAGACCACCTTCTAAACCATAAAACTACCTTGGCTAGCCACCTGGAGTCTGCTGCCTTTATAATCCTTATTATAATAAAATGTTTAAGAAAGGCTTCTTATTTTAAGAAATGAGAAGAAATGTGTTCTTATTAGTTTTGACAATACTGGTGACTTTATCCAGGGCCTCATGCTCAGTAGGCAAGTGGTCTACAGAGGAGTGTATACATTTTGTAACTTATACTTTTGTGATAAATTCTTCCTTAGTTGCTCAGGATGGTTCCTAGCTTGTCATCCTCTTGCATCACTCATCACTATTCTCTGTGATAGGGGTTCAGGCTACACATGGGGAAACTTCTCTCTTGTATGAACCATCTGCTGGTCCTGCAGATTCGATGGCAGATAGCAGCCTTTGGGATACCCAGCCCAATCATGGCCTCATATATATTTCCTGTCTGGTGTTCCAATAAGTGACTTTTCTAAAGATGTAGGGACCTTGCTCAAATTTGTGCATTTTGGGGCTCTATGATTTTTTTGGGGTTCCTTCATGTGTGGAACATCCCTCATGGTCCTGGTAATTAGAAAAAGGCTCAAGGGAGGAGTTGTATGGACTCATCTCACATTATTTGTTATCTATCTTTTAAGATCTTATATCTAGTTGATGTGTGTGCATGTGTGTATGTGTGTGTTAATATGTATGTGAGTGCAAGTGCTCACAAAGAACAGAAGATGGCATCAGATCCCTTGGTACTGTAATTTCAAGAAGTTTTAAGCTGTCCTATGAGGGTCCTGACATCGAAGCCCAAGTTCTTTGCAAGAGCAACAGACAATTAACCACTGCTCCAGTGTTCCAGCCTTCATCACTATTTTTTTTAATTTAAAATGTGGATTCAGAACATAATAGGACAGACAAAATAGAAGAAAAGAAAATATAGAGTTGGTTATATCGAATTGAAATGAAAGGGTTGGTATAGACCATTTATACTTCTTAATGATTCTAAGAGAGAACGGAAGAAACTAAGTTTGTCTCTACATCTTATTTGTGGTAAGTGGCAAGAATAGGTAATAAAGCTCCTAAGGCTGTTTTTAGGGTTGGTACTGGTGCACAGAGAACCTAAAAGTGAACTGGCTTATAAGAAATGCAAGATGCAAATACAATAAAAGGAAGTAGGAGGTAACTTTGGAGTACAAATCAAGTAAGAAAATGAGCATTTCAAGGCACGCTGAATTGCTATTTTCTGTGTTTATTGTTTTTAAATGGGGGTTCTTTAATTAATCATGGTGGTGATCCGTGTCTTTAATGGAATGTGATGAACACATAGCTGGCCCAGTGTCAGATGGCTTCTCTGCGGATGAACAATGGAGTTTAGCTTAAGTGATTGACATTCACAAAGGATCTTTTCAAAGGCATTTTGCAATAAATGTAAGAAATGGTGAAAACAATTCATTTTGAAATGAATAAACTCCTAACATTAGCTTACAAAATTACTTTTAGCTAAGACTCAGAAGATCCAGATTAATGTCCAATGAATGTTCAGCTAACTCTATGGCAAGGTTAAAATGTTTATAATTTTTTTAAGCTTTTCATGAAACTACAAATTTTCTTCTTTGAAGAAGAAAGTGAACAATTATGTGTGGTCAAATGTTATACTTTTAACAGCCTCTTTTTTGAGGAAAAAGTTGTGTTGTACATGATTATTTTGGTATCTACTTTTTAAAAGCCATAAAATGAATAGGTTGATCATCACAAAATGTATCTTGGATTTATAGCAATATATCGTAGAAAAAAGGACATTTTTGCATATGTCATTTCACAAAGAATAAAAGGGGTTCACGTGTTATGTCAACTTTAAGGAAAACCTTGTGTCTTTACATGTGTTTGATTAACATAGCTGAATGTGTAGCCACGGCTGTTAGGAGAATGAATCACGCATCAGAATACTGTGGAGCGCTAAGTTGATGCGTGAGGTGTAGGTAGAGCTCAGGGAACCAGGCGAGAAGATCATGAAAGAGGGAACCATATCAAATTTCCATATCTTCGTAGATTTTTTTTAAATGGCTGTTTTCTGCTTATTTGCCATGAAGAAGTTTCCCATATAACTTTGGACAGCTTCAAGAAAGGCTTCTTTGGATGTCTCCTCAGCTTATTTGTAAGCGATTTTTTTTTGATTTTGAGACAATTCTTCTTAAATGTGGCTATAGAAAGATTTGTAAGGCTAAATGTTCCTCCAGACCATTTCAGGGAATATGATTGCCATGGTTAGGTCTCTGCACTTCCCAACCTCTGCTCTCAGAAGCAACTGATCCCTTAAATGAAAAGCCATATGTTTTTTATCCATATTTGACTTCTGATCATTTTTACCATTAACCATCACAAGTTATTACTTTTTATTACTGTACTGATGACATCCTCAATGGATACGATATTGGTAGCATTTGAACATTCCCTTTCATAAAATTTTAAGTCACAAATCTAAAATAAGTATCAGTTAAACCTGCTAAATGTTAATAGATGTCTATATATGAGGGATCTACACATACATACCATATATACATTTGTATATATATTTATACTCACATATAATATAATAGAAATTAGCTATTATATATGCACATATTGTATGTATGTGTACATATACATAGATACATGCATGTATATATACCCACTGTGAATAGGGTGACAGTGAACACAGCTGAGCACCTTTGTGCAAATGACAAGGAGTGGTATATCTGGGTCTCATGGTAAATTTATTTTTAGTTTTTTTGAGAAATCCTCACTCTGTTATCCAGAGTGGTCATACCAGTTTGCAATTCTCCCAGCAGTCAATATGGTTTCCCTTTTCTCTTCCTGTATTCTTTTCAACACTTATTGTTGGTCCTTTTAATGATCTTAGACATTCTGACTGATTCTATCACCCAGCATTGCTCAAATTACTCATGGCAGAAAGAAGAGAAAAATGCATTTATTGTCCATAGGATTTTTTTGGGTGGGATGGAGGTGGGGTTTTCTTGAGATGGAGTCTTGCTATGTATCCCTGAATGACCTGGAATTCTCTATGTAGATCAAGCTGGCCTCAAACTCATAAAGATCTGCCTGCCTGTAATATGAAATAAAAAAAAGTCGCTTGAATTTGTATTTCCCTAACCGGTAGAGATGATAGACACTTTTTCAGACATTTCTTGGAGATTTTCATTCACTCTTTTGAGAGAACACTCAGGTCATATCTACATCCTATTTTTCAGTTTGGTCATTTATTATCCTGACACCTACTTCTTTTGAGTTTTTTTCTGAATATTTATCCCCTCTCAAACATATAGCTGACAAAGTTTCTCTCACTTTTTGTGGGTTTCTCTTTCACTCAACTGACTGTTTCATTAGCTGTACAGAATCATTTTAGTTTTGCTAGGTTCCACTTGTCTACTGTTGCCCTTCATTTCTTGGCTAATGGAGCACTCTTCAGAGAGTCCTCTGACAGGGAAGCTTCCTTCATGAAATCTCAAAATATAGTTGAATGAACAAAACCTCAAAATTTATGGCAGCAATTGGCTTGCAAACACAAATGGGGAAATTCTCACAGGGCTCCAACTCTAGCTACAGGCAGTCAGTAGAACTATTCAAAGTAAAACAGCAAAAATAATTAGTAAAACAAAAAATCATCTATAGAATGGCAGGACAGCATTTAGAAACCATATATTTGATGACAGATTAAAGTTCAAGTATATAAAACTTCTAACAATTCTATATTTAAAGAAAACAAAGGTAATTAAATATGATCAACACTGTTAAACACTTTGTTTTCACAGAAGACATATAAACTCTTAATGTGTATTAGAGATGGTCAACAAAATTTACTTGGGAAGCACACACCAAGATAATCAGTCATTACATTATATCCAACAGAACGGCCTTTTTGGAGAACTTCAGAGGTAAGTTTGGCAAGGTCAATGAGAACAAAACTTGTTTACTATTGGTGAGAATGCAAGATTGTATAATTGTTGTAGAAGTGACAATCATTTCTCATTGTCTTGTTAAAGAATATGAAATCAGTATTTTAAATAAAGATCTATACTTTTCATGTTTGACGCAGCACTAACATTAATTATTAAAAATCGGGAAAAAGAACTAGATGTTCATAACCAGATGAAGAAGAGAGAAGCTGTCATGTGTGTTCAATGATGTAAAGCAGAAATTCTGAATTTTGCTATAGATAAGTGAATTTGGAAAGCATTACATTAAAGGATATAAGCCTGTCCAGAAAGATAAAACTGTACAATCTCACTCATATGTGGAATTTTGAAAAGTCAAATTCATAGACTCAGAAAAAATGCTAGCTGTGAAATCCTGATGGGTGGGAGAAAGTTGGAGATGGTAACCAAAGAGACATCAGCTTTAACTTTTGAGAAGAATAAAATCAGGGAATCTAGTAGCTATGATTACAGTTAAGAATATTGTGTTATAAGTTTGAAAGAATATAAAATTTTGTGTTTTCATCATATATATTTATAAATATAAATTTATTGATGCTTTAATCAAATTAATTGTCATAATCATTTCCAAATTGTATATATATATATATATAATTTTTACTTTGTAGGAATTAGGTATATTTAAGTATATTTGTCAACTATATCTCAGTATAATTGAAAATAAAACTTTTTGTCTGACAATATTTTTGGTATCTGAAAATTAAGTTCTGTTTACCTTTTATTCAGAATGAGTGATGTTTTTCTTGGTTGCTTTATTTGAGTAAATTTCATTGTATTTTGGGGTAGCTTAACTATGTTATTGAGGTTCTGTGTCCTGTTATATTGCTACATTGAACGTTCTCAAGAATGTGAAAAATTACCTAGCTCATACTCCAACCACAACCTGCATCCTGCCTGGATGCCCGGAAAGCTCAAAGTCAGCTTCCCAAATTTATCTGCAAGTTGCTTTGAGTTTCCTTAGTAGTCCTGCGATTCATTGGTTAGAGATTTGCATAGATTTGTATATAGAATTTTCTTTGTACTTGTCTTTGCAGAGTTTCTTCCTTTTTTTTTTAAAGTTGCTCTAGCATCTGTGTCTGGGTTCTTTAGAAAAAGGATCTGAGCTGCTGCCAAAGCATCCAGTGCCTGGGGCCACACTGGAACTCAGACTGCCTTCAAACTAAAGTCATCAGAATTATAAGTGTACCATCTGTAACAATTTTCCAACCTTTTAATACTTTCTCTCAAAAGAGAACAAGACTTTTAAAAGGTTCATTTTCAGGATTTCAGACATGTTATTCAAATTTTACGGTTATTTTTGAGATGATTCATTTGTTGTATCCTTTGCCTTATTTGAGAAACTCCTCAGGGTAGAACCACTTAATCCTTTCTCAAAAGGCAGTGATTTCTCTTTTGAATAGGTTCCAAAACATATGTTGCTATGTAGAAAGATTAAACCCTTATCAAAAACTTGATTTTAAAAAGTAGACATTTAAAGTTATGAAGTATCACATCAACGATCAAAGGGTCAAGAGTCAGGAGAATCTGAAGCAGAAATTCAGGCAACATTGATTTCTTTTTTCTGTTAAGGAATATATAACTTGCATTTTATTGAACTGTGGTTGGTTTTGTCGTTCCCTGTCTCTTGTCCAGATGGCACAATATAAATTGTCTGCCTTTGACATAGGCAAGCTGAACACATGGTTCTTAGGAATCTCATTTCCCTCCATTGACATATGTGGGCAGAATTTCCTCATCAAAGTTGCTATCCGACAATTTATTTTAATCATTAAATTTTCATATCACATGAGTATCTCACCCCAAATTCTAAGAACTAAATAAAAAGATGCATTAATGTCAAAAATCATTTTTCATTAGTTGTAAAAATATATTCTTCTCTAAAAGAAAAAATAAGAATCCTCATTCAGATCAGAATGAAATTTAAATTTTCATTTGTTTTGAGAATCAAGTATAATGAATCTATAGCTAAATTACTTAATACTTTACATTTTAACTTGTTCATTTATCTTTATCTTAGTACTTTTTAAAAAGGTAGAAATCTGTATTTTTCGATTATCTGTATTTTTAACATTGAAGGTATATTTACTTTCTTAGATAACCTAGTTTTTGTTAGATATTTTAGGCAATTCAGCTTGAAACAAGATTTTAAGAATTCCCAAAATACATTAATTGAAGTTGCATAGCTTGGTACCTGACCAAAAATTCTTATGTTCTAAATATTCAGTCTTTAAACTGTGTAACTGTATAAAACTCCCTTTATACCTCTCATGTTAAAGTTGTAGTCCATTAACTAACTGTGAGATTAACTATTCTCAATATACAGGTTTTGGATGAAATTCTAACATCATATAATAAATAGTAAGTCATTTAGATTAATATTTAAAATTTCCAATAAGAGGAAAAGCTTCTTGAACATTTCTGGCAAAAAATAAAAACCTTAAAGACTGGCTCTGGATATTATAGAAGTTATCAATGATAGTTACATACTCTTGGAAATACAAAGGGCCTCCAAGCCATTTATGTACAGTAATCCTCTAATCATTCAAAAACTTGCCAAATCTTTGTTGGAGCAGCATTAGCATCATGATATATGTTATTAAAATATAGTTATGTCTTATAATCTGTATTTACATGATACAGCAAAAGAAGAAATACTATTGCATACTTAACTAATATTTCATTCATTTCTTAAAGTATTTCAAGGAGTGGTCCATGGAACAAGACTTTTATACTAGCAATTTTTGCTTTGTCTGTTACTTCAGACCTGACTAACGGTCATTGTTCTGGAACTTTTCTGAATCAACCTCTCCCACACTGGGATTATAGGTGTGAGCTACCCTGTTCAGATTTATGTAGTGCTCAGAGTGGAAGCCAGTGTTAATGAATGCTGGGTGAGCAGCATTCTGCAAAGTGGAATCCAAAGCCGCTAGAATGTCTTTTTTCTTGGTCACATACATAATTATTTACAAAATTACTCTAATACCTAGAAATGATTTCCATGCAATAGATTTTGGTTTTTATCAAATTTAATAAGACCATTAATAACCATACAGAATGAACTGATACATGGTGAGATACTTGGCACATATTTTAACTAAATGCCTATATATTTAGTTTATATGTTGCAGTTAGTTTTTTTATAATTATAATGGAAAACATATATTCATATATGTCATTTGCTATATTTTTAATGCACACATGAACATTTTTAAATCTTTTTTTGATCAGCAGATAAAGCTAACATGGTATTTTATTTTAAAAAATTCAAGGAAAAATGCTTGCTTTGTTGTCTTACATAATAATCTATTATTAACTGACTGTAAAATGTTTTTTAAGACTAGAAAGAACTAGAATTATGTTCTTGGAAAGTCAGTTGCCCTTACTGGAACAATAGCTGCATTCCAGTAGCCTGCAAAGTCCAATTTGACTTTTCTTTTTCTTTTTTTTTTTTNTTTGGTGAGAATTTCACTAAAAGCATAACTTGTGTATACCTTTTTGTGGGTGCTGTAGGGAATCTGTGTGTTTGTTTGTGTGTGTATGTGTGTGTGTGTGGTGTATGCATTTGTTAATGTGCATGTACTTGTTACTGTGGATGTGTGTGATGTTGCTGTACATATAAGCTTGAGAAGGCCAGAAGTCAACCTTGGGTATCTTTCTACCTGAGTGACCTTTTCTCAAAGCATAAGTCACTCACTTAATTGGAAGTTAGTTATTCATATAGCTTTAAGATACATTGCCCACTCTCCTATCCAGCACTGGGTTATACGCAGAGGTCAACATGCAAGGTATTGATTCTGGATTGGACTCTGATCTTCATGCTTTCGTGGGAATCACTTAACCCACTGAATTATCTCCCCCATATTTGCATATTTAATTCTTAATGTTAGAACAGCATCCATCTGTATGGCAGTTTTGCAGTTAATGTGCTTTGAGCTTTTCGGATCTTATTTTTCACCAGGCATATCAGAAGTGCAGAGACCAATCTACAGAGAATCGCATGGTGAAAGACCAGAATGCAAGCTCTGCAGAGAGGAGGCAAATGAGATTCCCTGGGATGGATAGCATACTTGGAAAGTCAAGGAGCAATGTGACATGGAATGTACTTTGGGTATGTTGAACGCAAAGAAAGCATTAAAAGGACAAGACTTTGTTGATGGGTGTTTTTTTGTTCTTTTTTTCTAGGGTTTTTTCTTTCTTCTTATGAGCCATTGTTAATATGTGGGTTACCTTTGTCCTGGGAATATAGATTAATCCTGTAATTCGGTAACAAAATAGAACAATATTACTTATTGTTATCTGGCATTCTGGAAAACCATAACAATATTTCAAAAGAAAATATTTTAAGGATATTCCTTTACCAGCAATAACCCAACATGTGGTTTTAACATTTAATTCATACACTGATATTTTAATCTAATATCCTGAGGCTAGTATTTGCATGAATATATTAATAAAATCAGACTGTCTCTTACATCCTGTTAATAGTGAGTTGCTACTTAGAACACTTGAACTATCAGCCTAAAGGTGATATCAAGCTAGCACAATAATTGAGCAGGCAAATTTAATTTCCTTACCATATTCAAGGCTTAATTGTTTGAAAATTGATAATGGCAATGGTTTATGTGAGGCAATGAAAAATACTTTTTGAAATATTAAAAATACAATGTCTATTTTAGTATTACATTAAAGACAAAAAACCCACAATTTTTGTACGTAAAGGCAAAAGATAGGAAAAATTAGGACTATGGACAAAGATATGTTTGGTCAGACATGTCATAATCTCCGTCTTCTGATTTCCTATATGCTGTACTTTAATATTTTTATTTGCATAGGCGCACGCACGTGTGTGCGTGTGTGTGTGTGTGTGTGTGTGTGTGTGTGATGTGCATGTGTACATGCCAAGGCCTGCATAGTTAAAGGTCAGGGAACAACTGTGGAAGTGGGTTCTCTCCGTCCACAACATGAATTCTGGGAACTGAGTTCAGATCTTCAGGCTTACTTGCCTAACCATCTTTCTGGCCCACCATAGTATATAACATAAAACATCTGAACTTGAACCGTAAGAAAATAGAATAGAAAGACAGACATCAATGTGACAGAAATGGTTTGGCTTTTGATATAGGGAAAGGAAATGGAAAGACCAGCATTAAAGACTGTTGATAACATCCTTAGAAGGTTTAATATGTTTGGGGAGCAGGGGCCACAAGAGAACAAAAGGGAAAACAGGAAGTAGCAGTGTTTTACAATTGTTGGAGTGAAATTTGATGCAGATGGCAAAAAGAGTGGTGCATCCACTTTCTCAAACACATGTGAGGCATAAGAACAAAAGGTGATCTTGACTAGGGAGGTATCTGTCCACTGAGCATTATTCTATAGGACTTACATAAAAGAATGGCAGACTCAAGAAAGAAAGTGTACTATTTTTTATTGTGAAAACCACTAGCTGAGGGATAAAATGTGCTGAAAATCTTGGAACACTTCAAGATGATCCAGACTGTCAGCTGTGTGCACCACGGTTCCCACAGGGAAAGCACAGCATTCCGATAATCCAAGATAAGACACTGGAACAGGCACACCTGGAAAACCTGATTACCAGTATTTCCTTGTGTAGTGTAGCCTACATGAAGTAGCCCATTTTTCTTTGCTGGGAGTAGCAGTCCCCTTTAGCTAAGGGAATAAAGGTTAAATATATTTTATGTTTTTAAAGCTATAATACCCTTTGACAGGAGGAATGTGAATATGGTACCCCCACAGACAGCATTTCAGAAATCCAGAAGGTGACCTGTGTCACCTAAAGCAGGGATCTAAGAAAGCAATATGACAGATTTCTCCTACATCTCTTTTGTTTCTCCTTCTCAGCTTTAGTATCTGCGAAAACACTCGGGTATGAGTTCTTAGTACATGGATTACCTTTCTCTCTCTCTCTCTCTCTCTCTCTCTCTCTCTCTCTCCCTCCCTCCCTCCCTGTATCTCTCTCTCCCTCTCCCCGTCTCTCTGTCTCTCTTTCTCTCTGTCTCTCTCTCTTTCTCTCTCTCTCACACACACACACGCAAGCACGCACGCACGCACACACACACACACATCTTCAAACCCAACAGATTTCACAACTTGTCTTCCCTTCAGGACTAAGCATATTCATGTCTATGAACAGCTAAAACTATGTTTTTTACAAAATTATTGTAAAAAGGGAATAAAGGTTAAATGTTGTAGTGCATAATAATAGCGTGTTAAAGATAGTCTAAAGAGAGGAGACCCTTATATTCATACTTTAAATCCATAGCAATTTTGTCTGAAATTAATTTTAAATGGAATGTAATTAAAAAGTAGAAAAGTCACATTTGTTCAACTCAGTCTTCTGAAACAAATTGTTTCAAACCAAAGACTCAAGCTTCTTCTCAGTAGATGATTATATGCTAGTGTTGGGATTAATGGCTTAATCGTATCAACTGATTTTTTGTTGTTATTTTAAACAGAAATGAAGAGTTATCTAAGGACTTAAGGTTTCAGTTTCTTCAGACATAAACAGTTGTTTTAACAAAATGTTTTTATTAACTACTATTTCACAGTTTCTTAGGGTTGATACTTTGTATCAACCCTAAATATACATATATACAATCAATGCTAAATGAACACAGCAAATTATATATATATATATATAATTTATATTTGAATACATGCATACATATATAATACATACATATACAACACCTGTATAACAATAGTACTTAGAGAAAAATAAAAGAAATCAATAATTTGAAAAGAAATGTTGGGAACACAGAAAGATTTGGATGGAAAGAGGTGGAAATATAAGTACAGTACTCATGAATGAGGTTTATTTTAAAAACTAAACTAAAAATATTTTTATTATTATATTTCCTTGTTACATACATTCATGCTATGGCAAAGAAGCTTTAACATTATTGTTAAAGTATTAAATATACTTAGAAACAATTTTGAGTCTCCTCAAGGTTCTCTATGCTGAAGACTCTATAAGGTATGATTTCAACCTATGTTTGCTTCCAACAAACTTTATGTGATTGATGCTAGTCCCAGTTGCACTCCTGCAGATATGCGTGCATATTATATTCATTTCAACCTTGTCTTTTATTTTATTGTTAAACTCTTTTTAAATAGTTTTCATCTCCTAACATACGAACCTTGAAAGTGACTTGTTTTGCCTTTACGGCAGATATGACCTTCTTTGTGAAACCTTTCCAAGTGCGAGAAAGAGAAATATTTCTTCACTCAATGCCTAACAACCTCCATTAATCTTAGAATAAAATTTAATTCATTCTGTTTTCCTAGAATGTTTTATTCCTCCTCATGAAAAAGAAAGGTACTTAGAGAGAACGGAATTCCGTGGACATGTGAAATGTATCACTGACCTCTATCCCCAAAACACAGGAACTAAAGCACATCACCTAAGGATTTGATCGTGAGTATCAGGGAGTAAAGGAAGTGCAGAGAGGCTGGTACAGTTGTGGCTAATGCATTTTTGTCACCCGCCTACAGGACAAGAGGGAGGACCAGGAGGTCTAATTCATTCTCTCCTTGGATTGTGTGGTAGGTGTTCCTACAGGGCACATCACTGAAGGCTCACACAAGCCATGATGACACAGAGCTTTCCCCAAGTGCTTCACAGAGAGCCCTCGACAAAGTCACAAGTAAACTGGTGTGACATGCACTTAACCAATTTAAAATTCTCAGAAATGAGCAATAGAACGTTTAACAGAATTTTTTAGTAAAAGAAATTCTGCCTGAATTAATGGTAAGAGTAAGTTGTAGAACTTGAGGGCTCCATAGCAAGGGTGTTTACAAATATATGAGAGTTTATAATCATTGTCCTGTATGATCTTTCTGACTCTCTACTTAAAGTGAAGAAAACTGAACATAAAAATATGTAAAAGACATACCACTTAACTACTTAAAAATAATTAGAAAATCACAAATTACTTTAAATATTTGAATAGAGGAACAATTCAATAATGCAGTGTCTTTTTATGTGAGGAAAACATAATCATTTTTATTTTATCTAGATGCTAATAAAGGTAATTTTTCCACTTGCAGGAGACTTCTGTTTAAATGCTAATTATACAATTTACTTTTGACTAATATAAACTGACGACTTATTATGGTTAATAATATATGCTAATTAACAAGGAACATCAGTTAGAATGCTAAATTTCAACCAAACATCTTATGGTTTATGCACATAGAGTTCCCTGAAGATTTATTAAGGGTATTGTTTTGCTTTTAACTCTTGTACTACATCAAACCACTTACTTAATTCCCACTTTTTAAAAGATATTTATATACCAGAAATCAATGCTACAAATAGTCATATAATTGAGTAAGTTAAATCCTTTCTTATAAGGAATCCAAGTTTAATTAAATTTAAAATATTTTTTATTTTTGTCTCATGGGTATTTTAAATTAAATATAAAGACTTTATTTCTAAATTATAATTTTTATCTAATGTATGTATTTGTTTATTTGCTTTTGTGGTACTATAGATTGATCCAAATTCAAGAAATGCTAGTTAACTATTAAACCACTTTTTTATGCCTAGGCACCAACATATAGTTTTAGAAGTTGCTTGTTTTTAAGAGTATGCCTAAATACAAGCTAATACAGGGGTAGAAATAAAATCCAAGTGTGGGGTGAAAGTGGAAACAAAACAATAACATTAAATAAATCCATCGACATTATTAACAAAATATTTTAAATATTGTCATAACAAAAACTATGAAAATACATTTTAGAAATCTGGACCTTCAATTAGTAGTTCAGAATGGATCAGACTTATGTATGTGTATTACAATTTCTTCATCCTGTCGCTATTAGTAGATGCTCCATGCCTTGTTTATTGTGATTCTGCTTCAAGGACATTTGCAGTGGTTTTTCTAAGCCAATGATTTCCCTTTTTTGGGTCACTGAGTCACATCAAATGTTTTGAGGGAGTTCCCCATGCTTTCCCAGAGTGGCTGTCCCTCAAAGAAAAGGCCCAACTGTCCATTCCCTCCAGCACCTGTGGGTGCTGTAACTTTTCTTTTTAATAACAATGAAATGAAACTTTTGCTTCAAAGAAATTATTTTATAAAAGAGAGTAAGGTTCAGGAGTCAAGTGACAATAAAAGTAAATCGATTTCCTAGAATTCTTAGCAGTAGAAAGACAATCAAGAGCCTCTCACTGGAGTCTGCCTGTGTTTCTAGATCTAAGGCACCCATGAAGATTGTCACAAAAGGGATTTATTAGCCTTGTTTCAAACAGCTTCATTGCAAAGGTCTTCTTTTCTCTTTCCCACTGTCAGATAGCTGCCTTCACCCTCCTTTTATTTATTTCTCATAATACTAGAATGCCCAAAGCTTTTATTTAATGTAGCCCTCCTCTATGCCACTTATTCCTAGATCTGTTTTTACTATGTTAAAAGTTAGCTTTGTATTCATTCCTTTACAATTCAGTGTGAATGTCCTGTTTCACATGCAAACCATTTCACTAAGATTGACTCTGTTTAAGTAGCTCATCCACCCCTCCTCTCATTGGAAAACACATTGTCAGAGGGAAAGTAAAATGTCTTCTGCCAGGTCAGATGAGGAATTGCCCAAGGCAGCCACCTTTAGATTGGTTATCAGGATAAGGAGGGAAGGACTGGGGCCAGATTGGCTGTCAGGAATAACAAGGGGAGGATTGTGATCCTTTCAGGAACTGACTTCCCAGTTTGACACAGGACACACTGAGGCTAAGGGAAGTTTAAAGTTCACCCTCAGTCTAGATTGTGCTTTTTTTTTTGAGAATTTAGAGAGCTTCCTTTTCTGTTCTATTAAACTGAACTTCAGTCCTACACACTTGACTTTTATAGGCAGTTTTTTTAAACCAAAATATCAAGTTTTTTTTTGTGTGTGTGTGTGTATGTGTCTTGAGAATGCTTAAAATGTGCTAACGTGCTTTGGTCACATTCACTAGCTCCCAATTCATGCCAGTTTTACCTTCTTTTCCTTTCCCACAAACATACATATATACATACTTGCATATATATGTATGAATATATATATATAATATATATAATTTCCTATCAGTATCATTGTCAAATTACTCTGCCAAATATTTTTGATCTTGAGTCTATTCAGTGGTTTCTTGCAGGGGCTACACTCTACAGAAAACTGATCCTTCCTCTTCCAGCACAATTGCTCCTAGGCTAGGGCAGAAGTTCCCTGTTCCCCTCCCTGGGATTTGATTCCTTTACAAGGTGTCAAGCCTTACAAGGTCTATACTTCAGAGTTCATGTGTACAGCTGTCCTGCTGTATGCAGAAGACAGACTTCTTGTCATCCACTGCCTCTTACTATTATACTTTCTGCCCCTCTTCTGCATATGTACTTTTAATGTGTTTCCTTTAGAATTGTTACTGTAATCTGTCCTAATGGTGTGGTATTCCATGCCTACTAGCTAGTCATGGGTTAAATTAGCCAAAATTGTCTGGATTTCCTAAGTTTCCTGGTGCAAACATCTTTATAATTATATGTGCATATTCTAAAATCTATGAAGACAGAAATGACGCATTAATATAAGAAAAACAGATGTTTCTTAGTAATCCTTATGGAGATAGAGCCTCTAATTTTTTTTTTATAACAGGGTATGATGTTAAAAATCTGTCAGAGCAGCCGTGAGCCCTGGCCTGTTCCAGGCGGCATAGTAAGTCCCCGACGGTGCATAGTCCCGGCGGCATTGGTGCGTGGGTGACACCCAGCGGCGGCGGGCGGCCGCGTGGGTGGGAGACATGTGGGCAGACACATTGTATGGAATAGAATTGGATAT